>WOGR01007356.1:0-12456 GCA_015342045.1 Leptinotarsa lineolata | reverse complement strand
TTGAACCACCAGAATTTGTAGGACGAGTACATTCACCAATCATGTTTTTGAGACCTGTCATAAATAAAATTTCTTAACCTATTACTATATGTTGAAATTGAGAGCCAGTCTATATTTAAATCACCTGTAATGATCACATTACAGTTACATCACAAATTGTATTATCACACCAATCGTCAAAAAATCTAAAAAGTCTATAGAGCCACTAATTGGAGACCTATATAAACAAACCACAAGGCATACTTTTTTTTCATAAACAAATTTTACTGACACTAACCAATATATTTTTTGTACATACTATTTTTCACAAAGTAGTAGGTACTTCAATACCTTTCCTACTGTAAATGATTGAACCTCCTGTATGCCTACTATCATTGTCAGCCCTGTAAGTGTTATACCCAATAATGTCTATTTCAGAATTTAAAATATCATTTGTCAGGTGTGTTTCCGAAAGGCATACTAGAATAGGATATATGTTAAGATCAATTTATGCAATTCGTCAAAATGTGCTGGTAAACTTTGTGCATTCAAATATAAAATGAAATTGTTATTGGTATTATGTGCGCTATTTCTTTTCCACTGACCCATTTATTTTTGAAAAATTTATTCCATTATTGAGTTTATTCTCATCTCCCATGCAAGTGATTAGTATCATATATGCTAGTATTTCTACTACCTTCACAATCTTATATCTCACCTTAGAACATCACTAGCATGTGACATTGCATAATCTGAATCTTCTATAATCCCAGATTTGTATAAATGTTCCACAGGTGTTCCTTCAACGTACTTTTCATAATCCAAATGCATCATTTTCACATTTTTGTAACTCAGCAGCGCCTTCAAATATCTATCAGATTCGTCGCCATCGAATCTGAGAATGCCTGGAGAGGTGAACAGAAGATATACATCAAAATTTGGATTCATTTTTGCCGCACTCTCAACTGCACATGCTTGACGTGCTTCTATTGATATTTTGCCTTTTATGAAAGATTTGCAGGAAGTTTCGTGAAAGAATATTGACTTGTCTTTTTTGGGATTTATGCTTGATATATCGGGAAGAGACTCTGTTTTCAGACGGTAGCAATATATGCTATCTACAGGGTAAAAATAACGGTACATCTTCATAGGGATGTAATGAGTGGTTGGTGAATAGAACATCAATCCTAGAACGAGCCATATAAGAATATTGGAGCATATTAGGATGTATAAGCATTTTCGCTTTTGTAACCAAAATGAATTCATATTCCGTTCCCACTCCGGTACAAGCTTGGCATGATGTTGGTGGTATTTCCTAAAAAAAAAAAGATACACCTAATTAACCTTAACCATTTTGTCGATATGATTAGAAATAGATATTTCTATTTAAATATTTTTCAAGATGAGATGCTAAAAATTTCCAACTGGTCTAGTTGGTATGTGACGAAAATTACACTTTGTGAGGTTTTCCCTTGACAGTTTAAAGAACAGTAACAGTTTTGCAAAATATCACAATAAAGTGTTATTTGAGTAGTTGGGTTGATTATAATGCCCCTTTATAGAAAATACATAATACTAAATAAATTTGTTTTTCCCCAAAATATCAGAAACATTTTTATCTACTGAGTATCATACATAATTCTGAAATTTTCAATGGCTTATTTGCTGGTTACTTTATATGATTTAATATGGGGATTCTTTTCAGTCTGAATGGTTTATCTAGTGGCAAAACCTTCATTATGATAATATATGGTGATATCCTGTTCTCGTTGCACTAGATAGCTTATCAACTCCAGTAGCGTACCCTCTGTAGATGTAAGCAATTAACCATTGTTGCTTATAACTTGACAATACTTTTGACAACCAACAAAAATAATTGAAAATGTATTTTGAAATACAAAATCAAGATATATACAAATAGAGATAAATATATTCAATACCCCCTCTAAATGAGAGTTACCTTTATCGAGACCTACACTTTTTATATTTCTATATATTATATTCAATAAGAAATAATTTCCCTGAATTTTCTTATTTCTCTGCTTTGATAAAAATACAACAGACAATGTTCCACTTTATCACTCTACCTGAAGCATTTAATTAGAAAATAATGAGTGTTCTACCTTTTCATCATTTCTATCAAAAGTAATACCAACAGACCTCAAAATGTTATCGACAAAATTCCATTTTTAAAGAATACTTTATTATTAAGCAATACCATTTAAGCAACCAGCAGTATAAAAACTACGAATCCATAGGAGTAGTTTTATCTATTGATGGTTGCTCGATTAGTATTGGTCAAAAATAACAAAGTTTGAGTTTAAAAATGGCCATTTATCTGAGAAAATTTTTTGATTCAGTGGTTTTATCTCTGTAGTAAAATTATGTTTTAGAAGTTTGGCCTTCAATTTTTTTCATCACTTTATCGCTTTGCACCTCTTATCATTGCCTTGACTAATCTAGATGAAGGTATATTTGCAACCAGTAGTTAGGTCCAGTGGCAGTCATTATACAACATAATGAAGAAATTTGTTTTTCAAACTGAATACCTATTAATAAACACTGAAATGCCAAGACTATCCTCGGAAAGGATAAACATTTCCTCTCTCAAACAAGCCTAAAAAACGCCTAGTAAAAAAACAATTGAAGTAAATGAAAGGAAATTACCATAATGGTCATTCCTATTTTCCAATTTAAAAACTGAAGTTTGTTCTAGACAAATTATTTAAACTGTTGTTTTCTATTAGATTTATTTCCTTGATATAATTGTATTTATGAATTGGTTATTCCTGATAAAGGCATTCTTAACAGTATTTTTCGGACGAATAACTTAAAATGAAAAATAATTAGCAAGATAATTCTGCTAATTATGATATTGATCACAAATTATTCCCACCCAATCATGGCTGTATACAACCTCAAACTTTCTCGAAGTAAAACATAATCCAGAATCTTTATCTACATATATTGCCAGGTTTCTCATTTGAGAATTAGGAATCGAGAACTATAAATACATATGTGAGTACCGAATGCTGGGCAGTGGGAATTGATGATTTACTTAGCAGAGGCAGAATCGAATCACCTATTTTAGATAATTCGATTTTAATGTACTAGAAATCGCACGTTCAAAGGTAAAACCTCGCTAATCCTTGGCTCGCACAAGTTTCAACTTCTGAAGGTTGTCATTCGTAGGGGAGCAACGTCTGATTAATGGAAAAACAGATTTCAGGTCTAGGTATACACATACATACCAGATACCTATACACTGATGTAGAATTTTCATGCAAATTAGTTCAATTTGACCTGAGGCTAATATAATACGAAAACTGAATACATCACTACTCAAATGGGAATTCGATTTTCAAAAGTTCTCGAGAACCCAGTATTGTCTTATAAAAAATGTTCGATTCAGCCTGATCACTATTTTAGTGCTACATCGAGGTATTCAGAAAAAAATCCTCATGTGAACCTTTGCTGATGGTTGCCATTGACAATAAGCATATGTTATCATGAGTTTGGCGATTATGTAGTCTGCTACATATCGATCTTGCCGATCTCTGGTTACAATGAATTTTGAAAATTATAGACATAACTTACATAAAGATATAGTATATGTTATTTTATTTTGTAGTGAAGACACTTGCATATATTTATTGTTCAGAAACTTTTGGTTCTAGGTATAGCAATTTTTGTGTAGTTAGGAACAGGATTTATACCTCAACATTCAACCACAAGGATCATCATTTAACTTTCAATGTTATTGGAATTACATACTGATTTCAACAAATTTAAAATGTAAGTTGAATAAGTTTAAAATTAAAGAATATGAGGATTGCAAAATACTATCAGTAAAAATTAAATAAAATAATATTATTTTTGATCCTAAACTATAAATATTAATTCACTTCTAACCTAAAATCTTTTGTTTTTCATTTCAGTGTCAACTGTCAATGTCTTAGGTTCTGAACACAGAACTCATAACACAGATTTCCATAAAATTCTGAGTTTTAATAGGGCAATGGCAAACACAGAACTCAACACTGAATTTCATAAAATTCTGAATTTCAATAGGGCAATGGTAAACAAAAGTAAGGTTTAGCAGTAATGGTACAAGCGTTATTTTTAAAACTGCTCTTGCTCCTTTGCTAGTGCCAGAATTTACTATGGCAGAAATAGTGCTTCGCCCATTCTGGACCCCTTCTTAGGGCAGTGAATGGCCATGGCCAGAGGATGCTAGCAATATGCAGGGTATGGTATAATAAATACATTTTGAGTATGGAAGGTGCATCGGGATACATCCCAACGGTTCAATTCTGACGAATCGGCGTATTAACTTTTGTATTAATTTTGCTATCTGGCAGCTATATAATACTCAGCAAACATTTTGTTTGTGGTATTCGTGCAGCTATTGAATTTAGGTTATTTGTTATATTGTTACTCCCCAACTCATTTCAAATTTGAATGAATTGTAACAGATTTATAAAAAAGTTATTCTTTGACACTCGAAAGGAGTTCAGCATACGAACCCTCATTAATCATTTGATGAATCATTTGATGATTTCAAAAGATGCATGTATGAAAAAAAAGAAAACAACACCAGTCAATCTAAAAAGTTAGGTAAGTAATTAGGAATATTAATGAATGGTAACGCTATTTAAAGTACCGTGTTTAAGGTCGAGCAATATTCAAATAATGTTAAACCTGATTATTGATAACACCACTTTCAGAATTTCAATGAGTCCCTTATAATTCCTCAACTAGGGGATATCATAGTTACAGGAAAATATTTCTTCCTATGAGGGCGCTAGTGCTAGTGCGTGCGATTCCTAGAAAGAAACTGTAGACAGTATTTATAATTTGCTATGACTTTGCCAATTAGTTCCTCGAGAAAAAACTTTCTGAATTGAAATCTGTATTTTTATACCGGAAACTATCGGATATGGTCCTAATCACCACTTAGTTCAATCTTTCTGTCCCAGTTTGAAACTAAACATCCCAAACTATTAAGAAATAAATCCGGTAAAGGCAAGGTTATGAGTGAACCTATAGCCACTGAAGACAAGAGTTGGTATGTGGAACTGGCCACTAAGAGCAAGTTCATGGGTGGGCCAATCCCAAACCCGAGAAGTTACGGGATAGAAAAATCGAAATAGGAGGTGACTGAAGCAATATGATCGATTTCCCTTTATTTCTGTCTCTGCGATCAAAAATATATGTGCTTCAATTGCGAAACTTTTTTGAACTGGCAATGATTGGAAAGGTCGCGATCAAATAAAAGGCCACCGTATGGTAGTCAGGAACACATCGTAGATATCATCTACTGTTTCTTCCGTTTACACCAGGAGTCTTCATTACTTTACCATTTTAAATGTTTGACCTACAAATGACCTTCAGAGTCACACAAAGTCATACCTGAGTAATTTTTCCGCTCTTTCTGCTCTCGAGAGAAAAAAATAAGTTTCCGTTTGAAAACTGTCCTAGAATTATTTTAACCTTGCCACGAATTCGTACTTTTCAGGATTGAATGATCTGCAAGTAGTTCGCACTGTAAATGATTCTCATTTAAAGAAAATGTTGAAACATATTTGGATTATATTTCATACTGTTTTATGCTGAAATCTCATTTCAAATTAACACTTTTCACAAGATCAAATACAGAAATAATATATTACCTATTAGTTAACAACTATTTCTTCATGAATAAACGAAAAAGCAACAGGTTGAATAAACAAAAACCATTTCTTGACGTCAGGTGAATAACATGTTATGTGTCACACTATAATTAATTAAAGTAATGCAAAAACGAATAACAAAGAGTAGCAGTGGATCGAATCCTTGAAGTTCAAAGGGTCAGCTTTCTTGATAAACCGACATGGTAATATTTATTTATAGTAATTTAGTGTGCTCACTGTTCACCGTAATATGACAAATCACCAACAAAAATGTTCTTAGAGTTTTTCTAAAAGTGAAATATGTGGGATTTTTTACTGACTTCAATTTTGTTTACCTCTTCTCTTTTCGCATTACCTTTGTTAGGTTTTGCTTGTATAGGTAAGACATATTTTAGTTATTTATTTAAAATTTATCACAATTTCATTATTCAAGCTGAGGTGTTTTTTTCGAAGAAGCTTCTATTTCTTGAATATTATTTTACATTTATTATACAGATGGGAATTCGAATTAATGAGGCATCTCATTGCTATTCAGCAAATGAGTACTTCTTGCTCTGTGAAATTTTTCATTGTACCTTTTACAGATTTAAATCTGAAATAAAATGATATTGAATTCTTTTTCTTTATTGTATTTTCATACTTCATTGTCTATCAGAAACGCCCTATTTCCTAGAAAAATGGTCTCTTCATAGTCTTAGAACTTATTGCTGAAAGATTGTCCTAAATTTAGTGTTGGTATGTAAGCAATGGAAGTGGTCGATACTAGATGAAAATTCAATGTAACTCATTCAAATAACACACTGTTAGATTTTTTACTTTTTACTTGACATGTAACAAAACCTCGACACGTTATGTCGTTATGTTACATGTACATAACAATAGGTTATTCAGTTGTGCTCAATACTAATTAACTGTTAGTGTCACGGTTTTATAAACTGTCACTATAAAATCTCACAATAAAGTATTAATATATTTATATTATATCAGTATATCCTCTCCAAAAGTAAAAAATCATAAGCCATATTATAGATAAATCCCGAGGCCATGACCCTAGTGACTTTATAACATAAATTTCGGTATGATGTCATATCAGAGACAATCGTTATCCAATATTTGATTCACGATGACCATTTTTTTACTAAGTTTTGATCAAAATATCTATGCATTATGGAAACCTTGTTCTGTTTTTACGTTTTCGGGATAGATGTCATGAATGTGGCTCTTGCAGGCTCATTGTGTATAATAATCAACTACATTAGAATAAAAACATTTTTTTTCAAACACCATCAATCATCAGCTGTCAATAATCAACTGAATTCAATTAACGAATTGATCCTTCAACCGATATTTGCAGTTGTGGGCCATTCAATTAGATTGAATGAGCGGGACGAAGTAACTATTTATTGACATGCGGATCATTGACGTTGTCTTACTGTTCTCAGTCCCAAAACTTGAAATTTGGGAACTTTCCAGGTCACAATTTGAGAATGAAAATAACGGCAAGGGCACAAACGTTGTATAAATCGAGCAGAAGTAAGACAAGAATTGGCTCTAGTATACGAGTCTATCTAAGTGAACTCACATTTTTACTTTCAATTTTTCTCTCAATTATTTCGTTAGAAAATAGCTAACGACTCTTCCTAGAAATTTGATGAAAGTTATTTCAAACAAATATCAGAATATGGATTGAAACCCTTTTCGCTGATGATCACACCTCTCATAATGCCATATTTTGTTATTTCCGCACTCTCGATAACTTCTAGAAATCTAGTACCATGTGGCATGTACCATCCTCAATAGTTTTAAATAATTCAGAAATATGCTGTGCCTTCCTTGAAACGAGTTTCAATAGCTCATATAGTTTGATCAACATACTTTTAGTAGCAATCTGCGTGACTTATTTCATGAGCCCCAGTCTTTCAGGTTGCCTAGCATCTGTTTAAGTAATTTTGAAGCTACATTCATGTTTTCCACCCCATGAAGATATCTTATATATAAAGTGTGACCCATTTAAAATGGAAGCACCCTAATAAAATCTTTATTTCACAGTCGATTTGAATAATTCTTTTTGCATTAGGTACGCATTCAAAGAGTCTACTAGGACACCACATTTCAAGAATTATTCGTCATTTTCAGAGTCAGCTATTCTTATTTTTCAGGGCCAAAAATAAAAAAATATATTTGCGGTTTTTAAAAAAAAATATCACCACACCACTGGATTTGTAACGTTTTCAACTGGTGTATGTCAAAGTAACGTAGAAATGCATACAATAATAAAAAAATTATAGATGAATAAAATTAGAAAAATATGCTGTTTAATAAACCCACCACTTCAATTTCAGAAGTTTCATCTACACCACTGGATTAAGAAATTTCAACAAAATCTGTTCATCAATGAAAACATTATAAGGGAGTGAAATTTGAAAAACTTGTCGGTTAATGGAATTCTAGCAAAATTCTGACTACATCACTGCTCCCATTCCACGTTTATTTTTTGTTCATCTGGCACCCCCCAAAAAAGAGTTATTCTTATTATATGTCAGTGATGCGAATACGCAAAATGTGTATTTACCCCAAATTGTTTTACTTTATGATTAATTTATTTCACGAAATATGCTGTTGCGTGTTCGCAATATTGGCTCTAAATGGGTTCAAAGAATGAGCAAGTAGGCTGCGACTAGTTTTTAATTATTTGTCCAGGAATTGTCATTTCGTGATTCACCTTCATCCAACTAAGTTTGTAATTCAAAATAAAACTAGATAATGGTCCAATTGTCAATCCAAGCAAAAATCGAAATTATACGTATTTCTGGAGATAATTACCGAAGTGAAAGAGAAATAAATAGAATATTCAATGAAAGACACCCAAATCGTCCAGTACATTAAATTAACCAAGTATTCAATCGGACTTGAGCAGTATCTACGTATATTTTGAAGAATAATATACGAAGAAGGAATGGAAATAATAAGACTATTTTAGATTATTTCAGAAATAATCCAAATAAACGTTTGGAATGTTGCTTCTGGGCTCAGGGCGAGTACCTTAACGACAGACATTTTTTAAAGAATATTTTTTTCAGTGATGAAGCTAGTTTCACAAATGGAGTGGTTCAATCACAAAATATTCGATATTGGGCCACTGAAAATCCTAACTGGGTGATTAACTGTGAAAGGCAGTATTCAGAAAAAGTAAATGTTTGGTGTGGAATACTGAATGGGAGAATGATTGGACCAATTTTTTTGACAGCAACATCAATGCCGCAAATTTCTCACAATTTTTATGGAATGAATTGTTGGACGCAATAGATGAACTTCGCCTTGCAGAAACAAGAAATTTATATTTTCAGTCAGATTGGTTCTGCTCATGATGCGGAAATTGTGAAGAGTTGGCTTAATCAAAACTACTCTAATCGTTGGATAGGACGGGGGAGTAGATTAATTGTATGGCCACCTAGATCGCTTGACATCACTATACTAGATTCTTTCCTATGGGGCTATGTCACACAAAATGTCTACGAATCACGACCAAGACACCGAGCGCAACTGTGCACAAGAATTCAGCAAGCGTGTGCTGCAATTACTCCGCAACAATTACGGAATAGTTTAAAAATTGTTCGCAAGCGATATGATAAATGCATTGTCTTGAATGGATGTTTGGTGGAGGCTACAAGAAATTGAATTGCACTCATTTTAGGATCTCCGATCCTATTGTGTGCATTGCTTGTGAATAAGAGATTGTTTTCTAACGTTCCGAATTTAATTGAATTCTTTAAGAATTTACATGCACATCGCCATTTGCACAAAGCAATATAATGCAGAGTTCACTAGACTGCTGGCTGACACTAGAAGTCATAGCATTCTGGGAATGACCTCTGACTTTATGCCCCCAACTGTCAACTACAAACTGCTTTATGCAGTACTTTTTCCCTCCGAGTAGAGAGGACTGAATCCTCTGGGAGAAGGAAATAGTAAGAGCAGATAGTTGTTGGTTCATAGATGGATCAAAAACACCTTTAGGCATTGGTGTAGGTGCTTTCAGTTGCAGACCCAGGACAGAGATATCAACCTGCCTAGGGACCTATGCGAGTGTATTCCAAGTGGAAATCTTAGCTATTAAATTGTGTGCGAAGAGATTGGTGGAATCCAACCTCACACACAAGTCAATAAAAATTTTCTCGGACAGTCAAGCGGCGTTTGAAGCTCTTGACTCCTATCGAGCAACGTCTAAATTGGTGGCAAATTGCCAAAAACAACTCTCCTCAATAGGAAGACCTAACCAATTGTCTCTGGTCTGGATTCTTGGCCACACTGGCCTGGAAGGCAACGAGGCTGCTGACTCCCTTGCAGAAAAGGGTGCTGCAAGTAGCTTCATCGGACCAGAACTTGTCATTGGCTTTGCCAAACAAACATCGAACACCTGGATGGCAAGAATTTTTAAAGACTTCTAGCTAAATCGTCCAGGATTGGCTCACTTCAAGGCGTTTATTCACCCTTTGAAGCTTGAAACCAAACAGTTGTTGGACTTTAGTAGGGATGAACTACGATGTCAAACAGGCCTCCTTAAAGGTCACTGTCATCTGAATCATCATATGCAGAGACTAGGACTGTCAGAAGACAGTGTGTGTCGCGTCTGTTTGGAATATGATAAAACAGCAGAGCATATACTTTCTGCCTGCCCCGCCGTGGACCGAATCAGGTTTTCAAAGTTTGGTAGAACCACATACTTGCCATCTGACCTGATTGACCACTCACCATACAAACTAATCAGCTTCGTCAAGAAGCTGGGTTTATTTTGTCGAGTTTGAATAGGTATGAGCCACAATAATCCCTTGCGGGTTGCGGCGGAGAGTCGAATAGACCCACTCACTTCTGACCTAACCTAACACTTTATTATTATGTATCCTGCCGATAGGATCATGTATTCAGTGGTCTGAATAATTTTCAAATTATTGAATTTGTTGATGGTATTGTGTAAGTAATCCCAATTAAGGCATCGTGTAGTTTGGGTTGAAAACCAGCTTTGCTGACACTCCACCTTCTCTCTGAAATGAAGTCGATTTATAAATTAATAATAATATTATCCATAATAATTACATTTTTCCCAAAAATTTTATTTCTAGACGCGTTTCTCTAACACCGTAGCTTCCTCGGTAGAATTCATAATAAAACATATTGTGTGAGTTATTTTCTGAGTTTTTTGGTGGTGGTCAGCAGGTTTTCTTGCCTGACGTTTCGTCTACTACTGCGGTATACATTGTCAAAGGCGATGAGGTAGAAATATTGATTTTATTTTAGAAACAATTCTCATTACAAATTTAAAATAGGGCTCGTATCGTTCCGCCACTGTATCGGAAATGAATATTTAATAGCAAATGCGCATTGGCTTTCCAGCAAATTACAGTAATTCACAATCGATAACTAAGCCCATTATAATGGTTTTGTACTTTGTACTTTCCGTGTTTGCTATTTGTTAGGTATTCTGTTGGCAATATTCGTGGTAATTGATTTTTCAATAAAATATAGACTTTCTGGAAATGCCCGCACATCGCACTAACTGTACCGCAATATTCTATTACACAATACAAATGATTCGTGACTAAAAGTGACGGACACACGTAACGTTTATACAGGACTATATATTATCAAAAACCATATCATGTAAATTCAAAAATGTTTATCGGTTCAATGTAAGGAAATAATCCCAAGATTTGTTAGTTGGTTTTAACAACATTACCTTTCCTATTTTTGGATTATCGTCAGTATTACAAGAATAATATCATCCACCAAAAATGTTCAAATGTCAGGGAGAGAATTGTTTCACATTATGAAAATATTTCAATTTTTCAAACCACCTATTTGCGATAGCCCCTATTAAAATAACTATGATGAAATTTCTCAAAGAGACCCATTTATGTAACGAAACTAGTGTATTTTGGAAAAAAACTTGTTTTCGTTCATCGACTTTTCTACGTATTGAATTATGTTTTCCTTTGAATATTGTTTTCAGTTCAATGTCGATTTCATAAATGGCGTTTTTGCAGAGACCTCGACGCCACAGCGTAATATTTTATCGTATTATAGTCTCCACTGATCTGGAAATCTCAAACTATAAGATTTCCTGACAACGTAAGAAAAAACTTTCTATGTGTAGTTTTCCTGAGTAGATTTTACGAAATGTCGAACATTTTGTTTAGTTTCTTTCTTCATTAAATTATCTTCCGAAATAGTTCAGTTTCAATTCATAAAACGGATGACATAATTATGATAGATAAATATATTTTTCAGTGCAGAAAGTTTCGTGACTTCCGTTATTGATAAAATGAAAAAGTGTATATGTCTTCGTTGAATTTTTTTTCAAATATTCGTCTATGCTGAATCTACTAGATGAGGCCAAATAGAAAGGCTATTCCCACTAAGAAGAGAGCCTACTTCATTTGTACATTTCCTTCTCTTTTTTTTTTCAAATTTCCGTAACTTCAACTTTTTTCAGGCTTCTGTGTACTCGATCAACAGATATGCGTATCCTAGTACTATACAGGATCTTTCACGACGTGCGTTCGTTTGGAATGTATGGAGAACGATTCAAAATAAAAAATTGAAATTTTGTTGTAGAAGGTTTTACAAAGTGGCCTTCTCAACTAAAATATTTTCAACTTCCGGTCTTTTTCCGTTTTACCGAAAGTTGAGGACAACTTCCATCCAAAGTCCATCTATAAAACGGAGAGTTCTTCAACAGAAAAACTTAAGGAACGGGAAAAACTATTATTAGGATAAACTATATTCTATAGAGGTAGGTAGGTATCTA
>WOGR01007355.1:0-12457 GCA_015342045.1 Leptinotarsa lineolata | reverse complement strand
AGTCTTTTCAATGATGTATCACAAGTAGGGGTTTGCAATTTAAACTTTTTGAGTTTTGGTGGGTGGGGCCTTGGGGGTTGATGGGGGTGAGTTCTCTTTCGTATCACTTTAGTTCCCCCTTACCATCCTAGTAACTTTTTCAAGCATTTTTCGATATCAGCTTTCGTTCGTGAGATATAGCCCATTGGGAGTTTTAAAATTGACACACTGTATGAATCTGCGCTATAAACATTTTCGTTTCTTTTGAGGGTAACTCACTGCCATAAAATTGACAAAATTTTGCAAAATGTGCTTGATCACTCAAATAAAATCAATAATATTCAATTCAAGGAACTGAAAATCCGAACTACTCCCCATAGATTGTTCTCGATGTATAAAAGTATTTGATGAGTTCCAACACAATCTCAAATATATTTAGAATTTTTTCAATCTTCCAAAGACAGTAAGAGTAATATAAAGCTTCAATGAGTATTATGTTTTTTTAAGGTCGGGTCTACACTAAACTTTCCTAAAAACGTTTGCAGTCGTTGTATTAATGCAATAGAAGATATATCAACCTTTACTGAAGTCTCAAAGTATTATGACTCACTGCAACGCACATCAAAGAAAATAAATCCTCAAAAAACTTTTGGAAATGGGGCAGTTTTCTTTTGGGAACCTCTAATATGCCGAGCCTGTTCATCTCCAAGTAGTCTTGTACCTTTTGAGGAGGACGAGCCTCTTGTACAACTGTTTCACAATATCACGAAAATTGATGTGAGTACGTTGGTTAACTAAAACCAGCTAGAATTTAAAGTAACAATTGGATTGAAAAATTCGTTGACTAACGGGGATTTTTTTGTGTAAAATTTGATTTTATTATTCAATATATGCAACGACTTGTCCAAAAATTCATGCACGATATGACCAACACGTTCCTTAGATAGCTTTATAGCCTCAGCTATATAGATTAAGTCCACTTTGCGGTCATCCGCAATTCATTTACAAGTTACCTGTAATATGTATAAGTTAGCTGTGACGTTGTTGAAAAAATAGATAGTTATTTTGACAGACAAAAAATTGGATTTTAATTCGGTTCTTCGAGACTGGATATTTCCAATAATACCTCATTTACAGGTAAAGTCAAATCATTACCTAACCATCTTTTTTCCTCTCTCAGGTTGTCCGTCATTTAAATCAGACTTATGTTTCAACACCTCATATAGTAAAATTAAAAACCCATCTACATATTTTGTTTTGCACATCTCTCAAATTGAAATGATTATCAACTATTGCTATATTTTCAGATTCAACTTAAAACCGATTTTGCGATGAAAATATGCCTATGCAGCACGTGTATTGACAGTCTAGAAGACATATCAACGTTTATCAGCTCATCTCGGTCCAATAATGAAAAACTTGAGAAAATCATTGGCATAACAAATCCCCTGAAATCCGAAACTCTGTCCAGCGGGACTGATATTGAAGTGAAATTGGAACGAGATGATAACAGAAATGGGGAGTTCATTTCTGATGTGAAACACGATATCGAAATTAAAGAAGAAGTTATCGACAGCGAAGTTGCAGCTACCATTGAGGAAAATTACCAAAATGGTCCCAAGTCTGAAAGTCCCTACGAAGATATTACCAATGAACATTTCGTTGATAACATCAACATCGTCGATACTGACGATTTTCCTTTGACGGCTCAGTCTATAAAAGAAAATCCCAAACATGGAAGATGTGAGAGACAACCGAGAAAAGAAGAATTGTTCGAATGTTATAACTGTAAAAAAACCTACGCTGATAAGAAATGTTTGAAAAAGCACATGATCACCCATTCCTCGCGAAACCCGTACAAATGCGATGAGTGCGGAAAGTTTTACAAACGGAAGCAAATTCTGCAAAGGCATTTGCTTACGCATGTCAAAGAAAAGCCGTACCGGTGCGACCAATGCGGAAAATGCTACGCTCACAAGGATTATTTGAAGCGGCATCTGGCCACCCACGATAAATCCAGGCCGTTCGAGTGTGACAAATGCTATAAGAACTTTACCCAAAGCTGCCATTTGAAAGAGCATTATTTACTAACTCACACTAGCAATATTAGAGGGCGGATATTCGAATGCTATGACTGTAAGAAAAGATTCTATCAGAAGTCGGCTCTCCACAGGCATTTACTCACACACACTGGCGAAAGGCTGTTTAGATGTGGACATTGCGAGAAAAGCTTCACCAAGTCGTGTTTTGAAAAGCATTTGCAGGTTCACAGAGAAGAATACCTTATGGAATTCTTAAGAATGTCGACTACTGAGCAAAAGGGTATACTCTAATATTTGACTGAACGAGCTAAAGCAAACACTTAATGTTTGCAACAGTACAGAATGATTTAGTTTATTGAATCAGAGACATTTCGAAATTCGGCATCACTGGCAACATGCCAGTAGACGACCGTGATGAAATGTAGGATATCCGGGTGCTTCAAGTGTGAAAAAACGATAGGGCCAAATACGCCATTAGAAAATGAAGGCCAAGGAATATAAAGAAAAAATAGCTTCAGAATTATGCCACTGTTTTGAGGAACTTTAGCAGTGTACTAAAATATATAGGAATTACATATTTTCATAATGTACCACATAATAAATATTTTGTATTTTTATATACATAGATAACAGAATGTGTTCAGTCAGATAATCATGATATCATAATGACTAACAAAATGAGATATTTCAGTATTAATCCAAAACGATGTCAAGATGTAAACTGTAAATGAAACAAAAACTGTTGGAAATGATTTTACAATAGTAATACAAGAAAATAATTTTTCAGTTCCATACCCTATATCTTGGCAACAATTGAGAACACATTGAGTATATTACTGGCCGTACGCTAGTTTTACCAATGGAAAAGGCTAATAGAACTGAGCTCAAGACTGCTAAAGTACGGGAGCAAGTTCCAACTACCGCGAATGAAGTGTCTCGCGACAGTCACAACACGGCTCATATTTGGATAGGGATAATTGTAAATATGCTTCGATGAGGAATGTTCTTCAATGTGGGTTATTGAAGCAAATGTAAGTTTGAACAAAATAAAGTTGAGTTTAATTCATGAGTTTTTCAAATTCACTTCGAAAAGTATTTGAATTGATGTTTTAAGTGTTGGGTTTTAATTTTTGAAGGGATTTGTTTCTAATTCTCATATTGGCAACAGCGCCTAGAATTCATATAATATATCAAGTTGAAATAATTTATACGTACCTAGATATTCTACTTTAAAAAAGAAAAATTATTTTTTAAATCAACAATCAAGGCAACATATAAATTATAGTTCAATACCACCTCCACAAGCAACATAAACAACAGTTGTTTTGTTATTTATTTATATAGAGGAAGATGGGTTAGGTGCGCAAAATGTCATATGTCACAGAATGTCTCGGAACATAAGTAAACAGAACAACACGCCTCTGAAATATGTCATCTTTGTTTGTCTCATACACAGATTCATTGTCCTTTATTAGCTATAACCGGTGTTGCCAAATGGTGAAATAGAAACGAATCCCTTTAAATGTCGAATGCATTATTTCATTCCTCTTTTTTAAGTATTTAAATGATTTTTTAAAGAAAGGGGTTGAAATAGTAAGTTTAAAATGCGTTGTTTGAGAGCTATTTCATGAAAACTACTTGATTTTCGCCAGGAGGAACATTCCCCATTCGCACAGGAGGAACACACTATTCATTTCTCAGACATTTCCGGCTCCAAAGTCTGATTTAAAGTTTTTTCCAACTTGAAAATTTTAATTTTATACTCGAAGTAATATAATAAACTCAGATTAGGTGGAGAGGTTTCATTGGGTTATAATAAAGAAAACCTCTAAATTTTGCGTTTGAAGTCGATATTTCTAAACTTCATTATAGAAAGGTGTTGAAAAGTTTCTCTCTTCTACACGAGAGCCAAGTTTCAACCGCGGTGGAAGTGGCACGCTCGGGTTATGTGATGATCGCATTCCATATTATCCTCCTCCATTTCGTGCGGACGAAACCTATCAAAACAGAGACGCCGCTATGGAAGGGGCAGGTTGGTTCCACAGAATCAAATAGTATGGAAATATAGCCATCAGGAAAATAATCAGTTGATACTAACTTAGCCAAACGCGCGTTAAGAAACAGCGATGAGTGGAACCAGAAAATAATCGACACGACAGTACCACAAACCACTAAGTGGTACTGGTACAGTACCACTAAGTGGTTTTATAACAGAAGCTTTAATTTGCCTCATATGTGAACATGTATAAACGCTCAATGCAATGCTCATTTTCCGATTCCCCCTCCCAGAAAAAAAGTAACCAGATAAGTATAACCAAGCCTTTAGAGGCTTCAGCCAATGAGACGACTGACGGCCTGTTTGCGCAAGAAAAACACTGACGAATTGTCAAAAAAAATTCCCGTGAATTGCTTCCATCAATAGAAACACGCTAAAGTTTCGAATGGATAAATAAATAATAAATTGATCGGAGCAATCGGTGGACTCACCGATGAATTAAAGAACACACCTAGCATTACATGATTACAGCACCATTCGACAAATTCAATCCAAGATTTTTACAATGGAAATATGCAACACGTAAAACACTATGACGTATCTGACGTTTAGTGTATGAGTGACGTAAATGCCAAGACATGAATCTCTATAGCCCAGTTTATATTATTACGTCATTGCACATATCTAATATTTTGTTGATTTTGTGGTTAAAATATTTACAAGTTGTAAAATAATTTTCATTTGTATGGAATACTTGTTGCACTGAGTTTTAAAAAATGGCAGAGGACAACAAGGAGTCGAGTATTACCGTAGAAGATTTTCCATTTATTTGTCGAATTTGTTGTTTGAGGCGAAATGATTTGAGGCCTTTTGAAGAGGAAGACTGTTTGTTTGATCTATTCCATACCATTACGAAAATCGATGTAAGTTCTTCCTAATTCATTTGACCGTCTAGAATACTCTCGTAGCATAAAGCCTGAATTCCGTAATATCAGACAACTTACAGAAATATGCAGTGTACTTGAACTCTGCTTCTTAACAGCCTCTTTAAGTAGGTACATTCTTCCTGCAAAGAAATAACAAGGAATTCATCATTTTAAAAGCATTCATTCGACTGCATTGATCCCAAAGAAGTGTGTTTATTTGTATCGTTGGTGGGTCAAGAGAAACGATTGACATGAAGTAGAGTTTACTCGTACCTGCCAAAGACTATTTGAAGAATACTTCTCAGATGTCCTGAGTTCTCAAATTCAAATCACTCAGTACATCAGAACCCACTTCATTGTTTTGCTTACTCTTTTTCAATTGAAAGAAGTTTGAGTCATCGAATTTCTACTGAAGGATTTAATTCTTTTCAATGCTGAAAAATTTCTCTCAACTGACGCTGATGTGATGAGAATTGTCACAATTATAGATATAAGTTTATATAATTCAGGCATGCATTCTCTCAAATCATTGTTAAACATTTGCAATTTTGAAACATTCGAGGGTCGCTCTACATTACGATTAATTCATTTTTCAGTTGAATAACATCGAAAAATAGAAACTGAGCTGTTAAGTCATTATGAAGTTTTTGGGAAAAATCTTTGGTATAGGACAAAAATTTTTCAAACAACAACAAATCAAAGTAGTTTAATTTAAGTAAATCTTCAAATATAACTTTGATTTGCATTAAGAAGGTGTCCAATATTTCATTAGAAATCTGTTTATAATTTTGTCTCAAATCGTGTAAGTCTAAATTAGTTTTTCTTCTTTTCGGCGCCGGTGGTTCGAGAGTAGAATCAATTGATTCGTAAATATTATTAGAAAATGTATCGTTATTTCTAAAATTTATCAAAATTTCTGTTGAATTGGTTGACCGTTGTTTTGAGTAATTAATATCTGTTGATTTATTTTGAAGAATAGACAACATCGGTATGTTCAAATATAAATTTAAATATTTCTAACAAGAAACAAAACTTGTGATCATCTAAAATATATTTGAAACCTCTCGCCTCCCTAAGACTTTGGTCGTCGGTTTTAAAATCGTCACTGTTTAGGATAAAATCAAAGACATCAATCAATTTGTCTTTGTTTGAATGCACTGAAATTACTGCTCTAGATGTAGAATTCCAATGCGTAGCAGCAAAAGTTGGCATTCGGCTACCAACATATTTCATTTAAAACATGGCTTCTTTTGGTGGATTTTGAAAAGAATGCCAAAAATCCAGACAAACTTGAAAAAATACGCGGCAATCTTTTATGTTGTTGCATGCTTTGCTTAATACTGAATATAGGGCATGGGCATGACAATGTGTAAAAAGTGCATGAAGAGCTATGGACTTTATTTTAGTTTGTAAACCATTTAAATGGCCGGCCGTGACCGCAGTCCCATCATAGGTTTCCGAAATTAACTTGTTCCTAAAATTATAGGTGTCACACGTACGAATCAAAAAATTAAACAAATTGTCAGCTGTGCGCCCAGATGAAACATCATGGAAACCCATAAAACGTTCTACCACATTATCATCTTTACCATATCTAAAAACGATTGAAAGTTGCTTATATATTTTGTATTAAAACAAATGGGCTTGAAATAGCAAGCCAAACTGGAAAGTGAAAAATGAATAATAATTCAAAAAACTGACAAAAAAAACAAGTTTTAATAGCAACACAAACTGAAAAATTAAAAATAATACATCAATCCGATTGGCTTGATGTAACTAATGACTTTCAATAAGTCTGGAATCAGAATTTACAAAAAAAATAATTTTGTTGTAAAAAAGTGTGGAGTCATTAGTTACATCAAGTCATAGGACTAATTATCTTTGTTGAACACAATCTTGAATTAGTTTCGAATTATTTTTTATTTTTTAGTTTGTGTTGCTATTAAAGCGTGTTTTTTTTAGTTTTTTAAACTATCATTTTAGGTTCTTACTTCTTAAAGATCTGGGGATCATCGTAGGAATTATCTGATGTTTCCTCATTTCTACGTTTTAGGAATCCTATCGACTGCGTCATAGTTTGAAGGTCTATGACTACGTCATAGGTTATATTTGAGTTTCTCAAATTTTGTTTTTGAGAAATATTTCCATTTCCTCTTAAATCATTACAATATGCCAAGATAAAATATAAACTAGTCAAAGTTGAAATACTTGCTTGGCCGAATGAATTATGAGGCTCTTTTGCGTTTCCTGGTTTTATAGTTTTTCCTCACTTGGAACTGCTTTGTGTTCTATTATCGGGTTTTCAAAGTCCTTGATGGTGCTGAATTATAGGTTGAACAGGAGTCGAATTAGGGTGTAATTCCTACGACGTATTTTTGGACAATGAGACATTGCACATTTTCATAAAACTTTTACGTGAAAAGAACAAAACCCTATTTTTGGTAGGATATGTGGATGCAGGTTTTAAAAGCAATAATCGAATGTTCATATTGGACTACATAGCAGATTATTATTCGTGGAACTGAAACTCTATGAACCACAAAATTAGGACCACAAATAGAAACATATTGTATAGTTTTTAGTAATATTAGATATCAGGGGGTGAAAACAGAAACGTAAAATGGTAAATGGAAAAGTAGAGGGATATAGTTATTCATATATGTTATATATTGTAATTGATTCGTATCTAAATATTTGAGGGATTTCTAAAATTTAAAATACTCTAGATGTTCTTTTTCATACATGATTTTGTGTAAATTGAAAAAGTAGTGAATTTTCAGAAAGGATTAATTTTTGAAAGTTTCCAGATTTTTGTAGGCATAAAGGTGGAGAATTAAAAAGCCAAAACCTTTCTTTCCATGATTTTGTAATTTCGTATTTTTTTATTCGTAATTTTTTCAAATTCTAAAGTTGAAATACGTTTTCGCTCAGGTATTCTTTTTCAACGAAATTCTCCTACCATGCTTAATCTTTTGCCATAACCGAAATTATCAAAGTGTGAAAATGCCGGAATGCGCCTACATTCCATGAATGAATGTTGAGTGAAAATACATACAGCTTCGATCCGCCTGGTCTTGAATAAGCGGAACTACTTCAAATAAAAAAGAAAGTATGACTCGAGTGAAAGTCTTTTTACGAGAAATAAAACCATGCCATCATATGTTTATCTCATACCGCATTCTATATTTACTCAAAGTAGGTACACTATGCCAAAGTCGAACAATTTGAAATAAGTATTACCAAACCTTATATTTCGTAATTCATTATGTAAGTCATAAAAATCTCTTAGATTTGTCAGGCATGGATAGGTGAAAAATTAGGTGGTTCCAAGTAGTAACTAAAATGAATTATATATTCATTCGTACTGAAATTATTGTTAGCCAAATAATTTCAGTTTAGAAAAGGAGAATGCAGAGATAGAACCAGATGACTATATCAATGAAAGAGGTGAATGTTTCAGAACGCAATCTGTAGACTCTGAAAAAAAAACAGGAATGATATTCTCATTGCAGGTGACGATTATACCATAGACTTTGAAAAAGTCCCGAAGACTGTGGAGAAGGACAATGAGTTTGAAGTAGACAAATACATATAATTTTCACAATAATTTTTATTCAAAACGAGTTTCGCTACACGGTAAATAATTAAATCCGGTAAAACAGGAAGATTTTGTATTTACAATTAGATACAATACAATATTACTTCTAGGGAACAGGAGAAATATTAACATTTCATGCCAAAACCTGATTGAATAATCATAATAATTTATTTATCTGTAAATTAAAATAGTACATGGATACATAAATATTAAATGGTGAATAAATTTGAAACTTACGAAGCAGATCAATTGCTTTTTTGTACGTGAATAAGATATAAAAATAAATCTGACTATAAACATATAGAAGGAAGCGAATGAAATATTTGTATAATATAAACACTACATTACGTTACACATTGAAATGATTTACCCTGTCAATAAGGGTGAATAACATTAGTAATATATACACATATACATACATATTCATATACACACATGTACATGTATTTATTATAGGCCATTTCTGATATGGTGAAAATTTATCTTTCTATTTCTATTTTTCTATTTCCGAAATTATCTCATTCCGAGATGTACGTTTCATAAACAATTTGAGTTTTTTGAATCTCACTGGATTTGATTCACATCTTAGTTTTTCAGGTAAACAACTGAATAATTTAGAACCTAGATATTGATAATTCCTCTGACCAACTGATTTGTTCATTAATGTTTGGACAATATTCACAAAATTAAGTTGTTTAGATATAGCAGTTTACTGGGGTATTCCCGGTTTCGTTCCAAAATTCACCTGAGAAATCTTTTATATACTACCTCAAGAGATTGTAGGTAAGTTCTGGAAACTCCTCCCCAACCGATTATACCATAACTAATGTGAGATTCTACTAAACTTTTATAAATAGTGATTTTTTGATTTCGACTGATTATACTGGATATACTGACGAATTTATATACTATGCACTGTTATTTGTTTACGATGTATTTTATATGTAGATCCCATAGAAGGTGGCTGTTCAATACAATGCAAAGATATTTAATCTTTCTCGCAGGTTTAATTACGGCTGTATCGGTTTTTTTATTTCACACTCTGGCAATGAAATTATCATAACTGCTAAATGGCAAAACAGGAAGATTGAAAAAATTAACACAATATCACTTCTATTTCTGAATATGTTAATTATTGACATTTCATGAAAGTAAGTTTAATAATGGTGAATGAATAACTTCTTTTTGCTCGCTTAACAGGAAATTTGAATATTTTCGTTTACTGATTTCCAGAGATTCCAGCAGGTTTGATTTTTGTCCTTTATTTTCTGTATGTAATATGTCGTAGTCGATATTGAAGTCGTGGTTATTCTCCAAAAAGTGGCAAGCATAGGTGAAATTAAATTTCCTTGGCTCAATTTTTTTAATGTCCGGCATGAATTCTCGTTTTGAAATGTTAGTTTGTAGACCCCTGATAAGTTATCTTTGTCTCTTTTTGACTTGTTTTTCTTAATATGTCTACCTAAGGAGTTTACCAGTCCTATATACTATGTTAATCGTATATTTTGTTCGTAGTCTTTTCATTTTATCTGATGATTTTTCTGTATATGTGCGTGTATTTTCAATGTGGGGGTACCTATAACTACAGTTAATGGATTGTGTGAAAAGATTTTTTGTCAAGGATGTTATGAATCATGTTCGGGTTAAAGTTGTTGTTTACTGCAATTTGTTCTATCAAATTGAATCCCTTATTAAAATTTTTCGGGGGCATCAGGATGCTGGTGTGTCTGTTGATCATGCTATGGTAAGCTGATGATTTATGCTGATGAGGGTGATTAGAATGGCTATTGATAGTTGTGTGTAAGAGTATATGAGTTGGTTTGTGGTTATTTTCGAAATCATGTTTGTTGTTATTATCGATGAAAATAATTTTCATCAAGTAACGAGTCAGAATAAACATAATTTGAATACATAGAAGCAAAGGTAAAAATTTCAGAACTGACAAAAAGTATTTTTATCAAGACACATTATGGACAGAGTGATTATGTTTTCATCATGTTCATCACTAATAATATCAGTGATGGTTTTGTGTCTGTAGTAAAACTGAACGTTTTATCTTAGACTCTGGGAATGTACATCATACTTTTAGAAACAGTACAATGTTATCCAACAAAAGCATAGGATAGATGATCTAACAATCTGACGTTTTTTTCGTGACTCCAATACTGACTTTGATATTGGCAAAATGGCGGGCAGCACAAGTCTTTTGCCAGAACACTCCAATGAAAACGATGATTCTACATGTAAATATTGCAGGAAAAGAGTCGTGAACAAAGTGAGGTGCATAAAATGTGGAGAGGTCTACCATCCAGCATGCTTTAAACAATCCAATGAGTTGAAAAAGGCTGAATGTAGACATGAAGTAGAGAACCAGAGAAGCCAAATTGACATACCAGCAATGACAGAGGAAGTATGCCCTAGGGAAGACAATTACCTTTTGAAGACAATCATCAGAGATAAAGAATGCATAATTTCGTTGCTACATGAAGAAATTGCATCCTTAGAAAATGAATTGCAACAATTCAAATCAAACAACACAGTTGTAAAAATAAAAAACAGCGAAACAGAACAAAAACGCAATCGAAAAAAAGAGGACACTCCAAAAAACTGTAAACAACTAAGAGCGAAACACAGTCAACGAATCAGACAAAAACAATGGCAACCCAGGGTCGTCAGGGAACTCCCGTAATCAGGATGTCCCAACAAAAAGAATCAACCAAGTTGCAAGTGAAATACTTCAAATTCAATCAGAAAAGAAAATGAATGAAATAATAAATTTGGCAAAACATGAAGATGGCGATAATGAAGGTTACAAAACAGTGATGAGACGGAAAAGAAAGTATAATGTAGGAAGCGGAGATGGTGATGAAGATTTTCGCGGAAGAGAAAATAAAGAAAAGAAAGTATGGCTTTTCGAGTTACAGAGATACATATAAAGAAATACATAAAAGAGCGGACAAACTCAGAAAACGTATCTGTCAAAAATTTAGTTATACAAACCATGAAAAAAGACAATCAAACTTTCATTATTGGAATCGAGTTTCATTTGAAAGACCAAATTTACAATCCAGCGTTTTGGCCAAATCAAATAATGTATAATTGTTTCAATTCCATATAGCAGACAGAGAACTACAATACACAGCTTGGGATAGGGTTAAATCAAAGGACGCAAATATTGGGGAAAGAGCAGCTGCCCTACTGGTCACCAATATTATGAAAGCAAAGAGACACTTAGGTATGGGCTGTAATAGTTCCAACAAGAGGAAGACGAAGAAATAGCAAACAAGGAAAAATAAAATTAAAAAAGTTGCATTTGGTGCTGGAGTGGTCAATAAAGTGCGAAATGTGTTGAAAAAAGCTGGTGGGGATGAGTTTGTGACGACTAATAGGAAAAAAGCTATCACTGTGGCATTAAAAGCGGCACGTAAATATCTGAAAGCTGTTGGAGGAAAGAAAAAATTCGCACACCTCGAATAATTCCAATTTCCAAAATTGATGGGATTTTGCCATTGATACCGATTTTTGCTGGACTTTCAGCACTCGGAAGTTTAGCAGGTGCTGCTGCAGGAATTATCAAAGCTGTAAATTCGGCAAAAGCAAGCAGAGTAGCTCTGACTGAGGCCAATTGTCACAATAAAAAAATGGAGGCTGTCGCATTAGGTAAACGTGGTAGTGGAATTTATATTAAACCTTATCGTAAAGGATTGAGATTATATTTGAAACCATACCAATCACACAAATCAAAAAACTAGTTGATTCCCTACCTTTGAGGCCTCTCACCGATATCGATCTCAATAATTATGTACAGAAATAGAAAATTCTCCACTTCCGTGATGTTTTTATGCGTGACAGATTACTTTTCACAGGACCAAAGCAGTATGAGACAGCTATTGTCAATTTTGATGGAATAAATGTA
>WOGR01007354.1:1788-12458 GCA_015342045.1 Leptinotarsa lineolata | reverse complement strand
TATACTCCCTCCTAGAGAATTGACATTGGTATTATTTCACTAATTACTTTAAAATAGTTAATATTTTACTGATGACAGCTAGTACTAAAATACTGAAAAGTTCACAGATGACAGTATGGTCATGGAAAGGTATGATATGCTTTTCGAATTTATTTTGTACTTGAATATATAAAATAGCATTCATTTGAGAGGACCCTTGTTAACGAAATGTGGAAAAAAAACTGAAGAGCACGATGAACTTGAATTTAAAAAAAACGACAATACAGTGGAACCTGCCCAGAAAACAGACTTTCTGAAATAGTAATTAACCGAATGTTTTTCCGTTTCCTTTATTTTAATATCCTCAGCACATTTCTTTAACATAAACTGTAGCTGCTACCCAATTCTTATGGATAGTTTCACACGATTTCGTGTGGGATTATAACGTTTCGACACGATTATGTCTAAAGGTCACGAAGGAAAAGTATAATTTGCTATAGTACGAAATTGGCACAGTTTCTTGTTTTTCGGATCGATAGTAATGCGAATCGATATGTCTAAAATAGATTCTACGAAGAGTTATATATTCGTAGTTGTTTATAGATAAACGTTATTTGTTTATAGATAAACAAATAAAATTTCAAATCGACATCCAACAACCGACTCATTCATTTTCCTCTTTAATATTCCTTTATTGAACTAAAAAATGTATTGAATTTGGCGAAGGCGCCGATGCTTTCTTCGGAATTGAACATCTATGCAAGGAATTATTTGTAATAAATTTATTTTGATCTGTCTGTGTTATTTGGTAAATTGCCATCGATATTATCAACTTGAAATCTGTGCCATTGATTTATTTGTGGAGAGGCATACCTCACACATATATCAATAAAAATCCTTTCAACATATTTCGACTATAGCACGAATGGTCTACGTTCATAAACGATCTTACAGGTTTTTGTCGTCTGAATTATCATATTTGGACTGTCAGTAGACTGCGTGCCGTCTATGTTCGAAAGATGTTGGAACAGCAAATCATATACTTTGTGTCACTTGCCATCAGACCTGAAAGATCTTTCACTAAATAATAAATTTGGCTTTGTTGAGGAACTGGACATATTCGATGGAGATTGAATTGATCTGAGTCATAATAAACTCTCGCGGGTTGCAGTTAGTTGTCCTATAGATCCACTTACTTTGAACCTAACCTAATTTATATTATTTAAATAAAAAGGAAACCTGGCTCCAGTACGATAGGTTGTCTTTTATGTTTCGGGATTTGGCAACCCTAGTGTTTCAATCTGGCAACTGACAGCTCTATCGTGAAGTTGGACACTTTTGAGGTTATACGTACCCAGAATGTTTTTACATATGAGCGCTATTTGTGTTGTTTACAGTAACTTGAAAGAGTCATCTCGGCCCAAAAATGGAATTAAATCGTGAACATTTTTGTGCGATTATTTTTTAAAACTTTCGACGTGGATTAGCTCAGCAACAGTGCTTGGATGAACTTAATTCAATTTTTGGCGATGAAGCTCCATCAAGGACCAGTGTTCATCGATGGTATGGTGAATTCAATCGTGGTCACACATCGGCTCAAACAACTGCATTTTTGAGCACTCAAAACATCGATTTGATGAGTCATCTGCCGTATAGTCTTGACTTGGCACCGAATGACTTCTTTTTATTCTCGTACGTTAAAAACAAACTGAGAGGTCAACGTTTTTCGACACCTGAAGATGCGGCTGCTGCATTCACAATGCATGTTTTGGAGATACCTCGAAAATTGGTTTAAACGCATGCAGGAGTGTATAGATCTTTATGGGTAATATTTTGAAAAACAATAAAGTGACTTTCGATGAGTAATATTTGTTTTTGTTCTCTAATCCCGAAATATAAAAGGCGATCCCCGTATATATGAGTTTAAAATTGTATTCTGCCTTTTTATTCAAAAAAATGTTGGTTAAGGTAGTTGTTTTTGAAGTAAATAATGCGAAATAATACCTTTTAGTGCCATCTTATTGAGTAGTAGAAGTAATATAGTGCTCAAAAATTTTTAAAGAGCACCTTTTTCTATAATCTCGATCAGTATCCACCATTTTTCAAAACTTTACGTCAGGTTTAAAATATCAACCTACCTTGCGAATTCGCTGGTGAGCAACTTGAGCCTGGACCGGCAGCGGGCCGCCTCCTGGAGCGCCTGCTTGGTCCGGGTCTCGCTGTCGGCTCGCAGGCGACGTTCTCGGTCAGCATCCCTCTGAGCTGATTCCCTCTGCAACAAAACAGGAAGGAACGCATTTATTACTCAAGAACGTCTTTATGGAGGTCGTTGATGGAATGTTTTATTATTCATAACTTCGCGGTAGTGTGGGGATGAACGTTGAGACGGAAATGGAAGTGTTTGGTGTCAGCGGTGGGATACACTCAGTAACTAGTGTCAACTTATTTTTTGGTTAATCGGAACGTTTATGGTGGAATTGAAACGTTTTCAAACTGTATTTTTGCAAAGTAAAATGAGAAAAAGTAGTGCTGTTTTCAGAAACCATATTTTCTAAATAGACTGGAGTCGATTCTCTCAGTAATTTATTGAGTCTGGTGGAAAATGCTTCATGATTGTTAGAGGTTTGGAGTCCCGCTGTGTCTAAAATGTGTTAACGGATTTGAAGTTTATGAAGAAAAAATTAAAAGATGAATGGTATATTAAAAATATTATCGTGAAAATAACAAAACATTCATAATTAGTAAGTTATATTTCACTCAAGCGTTCGATAGTACAATGTGACATTAATTCGTCGATTCTAAGTTTCATATACAGTACTAACCAATTGAAGAAGAATATTACTACACAACAGGTTCCAAACAATACATCACAAATACACTAGAAGCAGATTTAAAAAATCGGTGTCAGTAATGGAAACTCTATTAATTTGTGTTTTAATACACATAAAGGAACAAAAATAAACAAATTTTCGCGAAAAAATCAACAGTAACTAACCTGCTGATAAATTGAAAACTTATCCAGTTCAATTGTTGCGGAGGTAGTTAAAACCATTAATTTTAAGTTGGGGGATGAACTTCAATAATCTTTTCTGTTTTGGTGTTCTGTGCAAATATTAGCTCGATATTATGTTTTTCCGAACCGTCGTTAAAGTGGGTCTTTTATTTTTATACGTTCTTTGATGATATTTTCTTAGGGCGTCATTATTGATGTTTACTTTTCCTTGTTTCGCCCCCTCAGAATCGAATGACAGCACGGTGTAGATTTCAGCGTCGCTGCCAAAAGATTATTTCTTTCGGTTGCTCAACTCAAAGTAGGAATAATTTTACGTAATAGAACCTGAAATTACTGATTCATCAGGTGAATAGACAAGTCTAAAGTACAAGACGAAACTAAATAATTTTTAGTTCGGTTTTATTACTGAATACTTTAATAAATTATAAGTCAACGTAAACCATATATTCAAAATCACATACAAAACATCATTTATCAAAAACAGATACTGCTCGCTGCTTTCGAGTTTTTCAATTGCGATAAGCCTGGTGTGAAACATTTTCGCCGTAGTCATGATTTTCGTGTGTTGTCCGGTTTTTAATGATGTTTCAAGAGATCTGAAGCTGGATTTTATTTTCGGCTTGTAAGTCATGTTCATATTATCTGTTAGACACCCATCTTCTTGTCTGTCCGATATAAGTTCAGTATTAGCTATAACATGGTAATTGGTATATACCCAGTATCTCAGTAGATACTGAGGGATTTTGCCTATTTTATCGTTAACATCATGGACATAGAGGAGAAAATCTTCTATTTGGTCAGTCATCAGATTCTTTGGACATGGATAATGAGTCTGCTAAAGGTGAATAGATATTTGAATTGAGCAGTCGGTATGATCGTGTATCTAGCTGTTTGGTTTTGTTGTGGTTGTTGGTGGGTTTTGAAAATCTGGGTGTCAGGGGCTTCAGTTGGAGTGGTTGATGATGGCACTAGACACCAAGTTACCTGTCACTATTGCGAGGCAGTATGTGAAGGAACTGTTGAATTTTATGTCGAGGATGTCAATAATAGAAGAATGTTATTATTTTCGATTTCCATTGAGTCTATTTCGTCGGAATGGAGGGAAGTGAATGATCATGAACGATTTGAAGCCTAAACGTAAGTGATAAGGGCTCTGGGTTTGAAGTCTTTTATGTGAAGATATGCCAGGAACTCACTTGTTTGTAATGTTGGCTCTAAAAAAAAAGTTTTTGCTGGACATGTAGTGACTGATGACGTTGAGAGTAACTTGAGAACGATTAATGTGTCTGAGAGTGGAATATTGGTAAAAAGGAATGCGCTGTCAAAGTATACAAGAAATTCTACTTGTTGGACGTTGTTAAAAGTGTTTATTTATATTTGCCTTTTTCACAGTTAGTAAAAGTGCCAGATTAAGTCAGAATACAACGACTTTCTGAAAACAATCTGGAAAGTTTCCGAAAAAACCCTTCACGGAAATTTGTGATATCAGTACATATTATATTTGTACATATGCACTTTTTTGCTGAGTGTTTTCTGACTGGAATAATTAGGTCTTTGAGGTAATCGTGAAGGGCGAGTCTTTAATTCGACTGACCTTCTTACGAATCATATTCTGGAACACTTGAATATCTGTAGACAAAAACTCGTTTGTATTATGTCCCGTTAAAATATGAATTTATCGCATTGAATTGAACGATCTTAAAATACTCGAAGACGCCGAGAATGCGGTTCGAGAGTTATTCTGAACGATAAAAAGCCGCATGTGCGTCCAATTAAAATAAGTATGCGGTTTACATATAGTAGAAGCAAGACTTCTATTATTATGAAATACTGCGCAGCAGGTACATTCCGTACAGAGAAATGGTAATGCTCGCGCGAGAGAAAAAATTAATTGCGAATTACGGCGTCGTGAGTCGTTAAGGTTAATTCGTGCAAGCGACGGAATAATCCGGGAAAATTTGTCGATTTGTGGAAAATGACGTGTGGAAGTTTTATGTTATGTTATCCATATAATTTATGCAATAATGAACTGTGTTCATACTTTTTCATTAATAAAAAAGCACTTTATTCAATTTCCATATTTTAAATACTTTATATACACGAATTTTATGAGTACACAGACGGTCGAGCCATCAGCAGTCACCATCCACGGATGCGCGCAGCACGCAGTAACACAAACTCACACGCACATTCGCCCTGCGCCGCCTAAACGAAACAGCAGGCGCAAACATACATTTTCGCCGCGCGGTAGAAAGAGAGGGATATTCTTCCTCTCCTACGCCGCGCCAGCGGTCTACTCTCCCTCCGTCTTACGAATTTTCGATCAGGAAACGTGTCCTGACGTGCGTTTCATATTTTTTACCCATCACAAAAGTGCATAACGCCGATAAAGAAGTTTTTACTTCAAAATCAACAGAGAGAGTATGATAAACATCCAGAACATCTGCAGAAACGCATGTAAAAAAGTTGTTGGGATAAATTTCGGAAAATCAAACGTAATTTCGGCACAACTTTCTGGAAATATCTCCTCTTTTTGTTCTGTGTGTTTAGTGCTCCTGGACTATTGGCAAAGTAATTTGTGTACGCATATGTATCTGTTAGAAATAGTTGTCCGATGTTACGAGACATTCTGTCGTTTGTGTATTTGGTTATGGTCGGTTGTAAACGGCTTGAGCATTCAGGACGATGAATAGGGGGACTTTGAAATAGCTGTTGATAATACGGTCGTAATTAATCGCCATTCAGGAGAAATAACGGGGAATTCCAAATAGTTGGTATTAGAAATTGATGTTTCAGAATTTTGAGGAATACTTTCGAATAATGAGACTTGAAACGCTTTCAGCATAATAAGCCCTTTATATTACTGTGAAAATAGTTTGCTGAAAAGAGACGAGTATTTAATATTTCCCATTCATTCGAAGCAGGAATTAATTCAATTACATAATAGTTACTTCTCCCATTATGTTTCTGAGTGATACAACTTTGCCGGGAATATTTGAAAAAATTATCTTGATATATAATTCTGTTTGTTCAAACTACACTGATATATTACATATTTCGATAAGTGACTATTGAATATTATATAGTCTTAAGATATTTTCTCTTATTCAATCTAGAAATATGTCAGATAATTCAAGAAACATAAAGTGGTTCAAAAACATAATTGCCCAAACTAAATACTATTGAATGACCAACATTTCATTTATGTAATTAAAAAACTCATCTTCTTTTCAACTAGAACATCAATTGAATACATTAGGGATATAATTTCATTATTGTTTGAAAAGATTTTTGATAACCAGAGATAATGGATAGATCACAGACAAAAATGCAAATAAAATAGCTGAAATTCATTCATAATTGGGTTACAATACTAATGTGCGGAATTTTGAGGATCAAGAACAACCTTAGCTAATAAGTATGTCAACAAAAGTGTAATTGTTATGAAAATATCACGTTTGTATAATTTTCACTATCAAATTCATAGGTGCCAATCAAACATGTGCAACTGCACAATCGTTTCGAATGCTTTATGCTTCATCATAGTTTAAAATAATACAACAGATATGTCACACCTTTTTGCAAAATGAAACGGTTTCGTTTTCTGACGAATTCGGCTAGAAACGAAAACAAATCCAATGAGATAGACTTTTGTTGAAAGTGTAATGATTCCAAATATAAAACGAAAATTCCGAATACATTTTGAATCCACTGCTACTCACTTGTGAAATGTTTCTAATATTTCTGCATAAACATTTTTACTCATGTATAGCTGCTTGTTATTTGATAATACTCTATTGGAGGCAAAATTATTTGGGAATGTGTAGACCCAGTAGCTTCATATTAAGTAGATTTTTGTCGATGAAGATTGAGACATAAACAATACTCACGTGACACACACTTCTGAATTAATTGAAAATATAGTCATTTTGAGACTATATATCTAGAAATAGAAAAATCCTCTTTTGAAATTGGATACTTTTTTAATTGTGACATCTACAGACTACATGTTTAATCGTGACTTATAGTTAGGCATATATATCCTTCAGTTACTTTATGGGGTCTGTTATGCAATTTGAAAGGAATGTAGAGATAATAAACTGTTCGATATTAGTTATGTTTATATTTTGTTGGTCACATGGCAGAGTGCTCAGAAATATACTTTTATTGTCCATATCAAATTTCATGAGAAGGCGAATAAATTTAGAATGGGATTCAATTTAAAAATGAAAGTAGTATTTAATGATAGCTGCTGTTAGTATTTTTTTCAAAAGGCCAGTGAACTATTTTCGAATATAACATCTCGTCTCACTTTTTTAATGAACTGTTTGAAAATGATTTGTTCAAAAGGTCAACAAAATGTAAAGTGCTGACAAAAAACGAACGTAATGAATTTAAATGTTTCCTTTATTTTGCTGTAGCATCCTTTCACCATATAAAGAGAATGAAACAATTTAGTACTGATGCTAGACTAAACTAGCCTGAAATGTTCAAATAGGGAAATATTTCATTTCGAAAAGTTGTTCAGATTAACATCGAATCTAGATAGAGGTGGAAAAACGATAAGTGTTGTATTCGACTTGTCACAAGCTTTCGACACTGTTGATCACGGTCTACTTTTGAGTAAGCTGTTTTGTCTAGGAATTCGTGGCTCATCTCTGGAATGGTTGAGATCTTATCTGAATTTCAGAACGCAAACTGTGAGGGTTGAACTGGAGGCTGGAACCTTCCACTCTAGAACCTGTGTAATTCCCACCGGTGTTCCCCAGGGTAGCGTCCTAGAACCTATGCTATTTCTTTTATTCGTACATGACCTCAACATTAATCGTCAACATTGTACAATGCAATTTGCTGACGACACTTCGTTCACTCTGAAGTGCCCAACAAATTATTCAACAAACTACCTATCTCTCTCAAACAGCTATCAAACCTGCCTTCCTTCAAAAATAACGTTAAAATACTGTTACATGAGAATACATTTTATTCCCTCAATGAATACTCCCAGACTGATTTCGAAATATTAATTATTTGATTGGAACAGTTTCGATTGTCCTATTTTCAATATTATGTTATTATATATTTATATACTTAACTTCCATATTGAATTGTATTATTGTTTAAACGCACTTGTTCATAATTTTGTATATTTCTGTTTGATGTTTTCATATCTTTACTTTTTTATATTTAAAATTTCTAAGCTCTAGTATAATTGACTTTTTCCATGCTGTAGAGTCTCTGGAAATAAAACTAATTTGATTTGAATATCAATTCTTGGCCTTCAACTTGTCGAAGCACTTTTTTCGCTTTTGTTGGCAATTCTTCATTAGAAGGTGACGCTGTTCGGAGTAGTAACCACATGGTTTCGTTTTCTAGTTTACGCTAGTTTATGAACTTGTATTGGATGCTCAAATCGATGCCGTATGCGCATTTTTTCATCGTACCAAATATAACATTATTTATGAATCAGATATTATGATTACCTCCAATTAAATCCCATATAATGGCACTAGTGATAAAGATGTGGAACGAAGCATTATAAAAAGTAACGCATGAGATATGTCAAAATTGTATGAAGAAAATCGAAATGTTCATTTCATATTGACTGAAAAAGAGAACTAGAAAATGTGATGGAAAATAAAGCGACTCAACATAAGAAAAAACAAGAATTTGAGGTGGGAAATATGGAGGAGTGAATTACCGCTTTACTAAGAAGTAATGCAGTATGTACAGAGTTTCTCATAGTTCAAGTACGAAGTGGCTTTTAGTCGATATGGATTTCATTCAGAGAAATTTCTCGAATCGAATATAGAAACAGCTTGAAATACCGAGTGTTTAATTGCGACTAAATCAAACCTACATTTCCATTTTGTCCACATCTATACGGGTACTTGTAGCTGGAAAACGCCATGAAGGCCGTCGATTCGCCATTAAAGGACGAGATTTAAAATGCACGGCACACTCGGATCCATTTCCGAAACACTCGTATTCCCGTCGATGCTATCGCGCGGGGCCGTTGCGAACAACTGCTGTCACATGTCAAATATAATAACATTCTTGTTCGGTGGAGCCTTCATTCGATTAATTAATTCGTATGAAACAATCTAGTAGTCGGCAATGTGTGCGTCCGTTGGTTATGTCATTCGTATGAGATGCTTGATATGGGTCGAAATACTGGAGCCAATTAAGAGTAATCAAGCGGGGCTTTGACGAGGAGTACGGACATTGTGGAGTCGTTGGATCGGGCAACAGACTAGTGTCATTGACAGAATGTTTTGTGGTATGTATGAGAATGAAAAAAGGCAAGGAAATTGACTGATACGGATACAGTAGCCTCGTGTTTGTTCTGAGCAATGCACTCACTGCGAAGTAACGACTCAAGATGTCTCATATAAATGGAATTGAATATTCTCCCAGGAATTCTCGATGAAACGTTTTGAAATGTTTCCGTTGTAAATGACGCAAACGATAACTTGAATCCGGTCAAAAATATAACCAATTAATGAGTGCCTAACATAATCATCGAAGAGCAATCGAGTTGGCTGAATTCAGAATAAGGATAACTGATTTATTCATTCACATTATATACAGTGCATTTCTTTAATGTCCCCCCCTTTTATTTTTTGAACGGGTCAACTCAAAAAACTGAAATTTGGTACTGAAATTAATTCATGAATACTTTATTTTGAAGTGAAATTGACAGATGAAAATGACACATCATTTTGAAGCTCCTGACGAATACTTCACAACCATGGAATATGAAATCAATATCTTCACCTACTACAAAAATGGCGAAACTTTTAATAATTGCCTGATGACATTGACATTCAACTACATATGAGGTGATAAGCTTGAAGTCAATTCAGAAGGTTGCCTTGAACTTTTTGACATATGAACAGCCTATCCGATATTTCACGCCGAACATTTTGGAACACAGTAACGTCAATATCTCTACAAATATTTATGATTCTCTGCCGTACATCCACTTTCAGTTTCGTACACCTTTTGCTTCAAATAGCCCCATAAAAAAAGTCCAAAGGTGTCAAGTCTGTCGAGCGGGCTGCCCATTTTGTAGGACCTCGACGGCCAATCCAACGACAGGAAAAAGTAGTTTCCAAATAGTATCTTACTTGTCTCGAGTAATGTGGTGGTGCTCCATCTTGTTGAAATACAATATCCATATCGAATTCATTACGATTCACATCGACGATTTCAGTGATGAAAGGGTCAACAGTAGTTTCCAGCATATTCAAATACAGTTCCCCTGTTGAATTTTGATCAATGAACGGAGGTCCTACAATATGGTTTCCCAATATTCCTGCCCAAACGTTAATTTTTTCTGGATATTGGGTATGTGTTTTCCGGAAAACGTGAGGGTCAGTTTTACTCCAATAACGGCAATTTTGTCTGTGAACATTACCGTTTGAAAAAATGTACATTCGTCACTAAAATATTATGGAGATAGGTAGGGTGCCTTGCAATGGTTTTCGTCATGATTTCGCAGAATTCTGTTCTTCGATGAGGATCATCTTCAGTTAATTGGTGTACCATTTTGATTTTGTATGGATGATACCTATTCCTCTTCAAAAGTATCCACACAGTAGAAGGAGACACCTCAGAAACATTCGCGACAGAATAAGTTTACTGTTCAGGATTTACTACCATCTCACCAGGCTTTTGT
>WOGR01007353.1:0-12459 GCA_015342045.1 Leptinotarsa lineolata | reverse complement strand
TGTGGGATAGCAGAGCCAGAGAACAGCACTGGAAAAAAAGTGATTGGCCATCCCGAGAAACTTTAAAACCTGGAGAGAAAAATGTTATAAACACTACCTTGGTACCACCAGAAAAGGTTTTGTTGCAACTGTTACAGCTTGTTACAGCTGGTCAAAATTTCGATATAGCCCCGCCCACTTGATGCGTCTTCGTTAGAAGACGATGTCTGAGAGAGAGAGAGAGAGAATTCCTAAGTCTTTTCTTAGATTTTACAAGCTATACTATTACTTACCATTTAGTTGAAACTTTTCAGAACTACCAAAATTCAACACCTTCAATATAAGTATTTGAACAGAAAATGTTTCAATCTCATCATTGAATAAAATAAAGTATCTACGAATTATATTTCAAAGTCGCTCGTATCATCACATCATTACGTTAGTATACAAATTGAGATCTTCTGTATAACTTCACAAAAATCATAGCGTTACTTAAAGTCTTCACTATGTTTTAGTGAAAAGTCATCTCGGTTACGGAATCCTAGCATAAGGAGGTGTTCATAAATAAACAAATTTATATCCATTGGAAGTGATTCAACAAAGATTCCTGAAACTGATCTTTTCAAAAATTAATAGATATTCTTCAGCTCTGCTCTATCACGAATCAAAAATCGTCGACTTGAGACAATTATACTTTTTCATCATATGTATTACATTTCATAATATGAAACAATTCAATATTTTCCAACACACCAAAGTAAACGAAAAACTTCAACACAGAGAACATTTCTCTATCTAGCACTCAAATTCTGTAACAATTTCCCAGAACAATAGAAACTAATAACAAGCAAAATAATATTTGGGCTATGGAAGCATTTCATTCAAGAAGCATTGAAATATCATCGTTAATCACTTAGACCCCCTCCCTATGGAAAATATTTTGACGAAAACACACGATCTACGACACATTTGATTCTTCATGAAATAGAAAGAAATCCAACGTACTTCGGCATTCCATTAACAGAGGCGCTAAGCGAACACAAATGTTTTACCTTTGTATATACACTATAGTCTATATACAAAGGTTTTATATTTGGAAACGACTCTTTTGCCATCTGGGCTAATCTCATTTTTCGTGTCGAGCGAATCAGTAAAAACACCAGGGTTTCTATGCATCTTTATTCCATTCATAAAAGTTCAACGCATTCAATAAAATCACTGATTTATCTAGAAATATATTCAAATTTCATTCTTTCTCAATTTAACAATAAAAAGTAGATACCTAATTTGAATCGTGAAATCCTTGCTGTAGTAGATAAATATATTGCACTTCTTCCAAGTCATTATTGAATGTACTTTTACTTTTATTGAATTTAACGATAACCAGTCGTTCACATATTTCCGTCACCACAATTGTTTTGTCATAATTCTTGATTGATTGTAACCGCAACAAGCCAATGCATGTTGATATTCATTGAGCAAGTAGAAAGTGTCACCCGGAAAATGTTTAAATGTGTCAGTGAAATTGATGGATCATCAGATTACATCATATTTTCAATAAAATACAATTCATTTGACATGAAGTAAGAGTTCGTTACACAGCAAAATATTTCACATTCATAATATCCTATCCTAAAGAAATCAGGAGAAACTAATATGACAAAGCAATGTCTAACAAACTGAAAATCTTCAAGACTTCTAATGGTTGATCGAAAGAACATAACTGCCATTGAATTAATAAAAATTATATAAATAGTACAAATGTGATCTAACAAACTCACAAACCTGAATTAACAATTAGATTGACCTTTAACTAAAACTGAATTACTCAGGAGAAAGGAAAACTAATTATCAAAATGAACAATTCGTTCAGGCCAGTCTCAACTCACCTACACAGTAGGTTTATGGACCGACACCTATCAGAAAATAACTACTCCCTTGGCTAATACCACGAAGGGCGTTGGATTATATCCGACAGATATCAGTGCAGGATTCTTTACAGAAGTAATTCCTGCATATGCTGTTGGCGATACAACTTCCGGAATCATTTTTAATTATTGGAACACACTTGCAGACCGGTTTCGGGCTGTTTCGCCACTCGTCAGTGCAAGGCGCTGTGAGGAATCCTGCACTGACACCTGTCGGATATAAACCAACGCCCTTCGTGGTATTAGCCAAGGGAGTAGTTCTTTTCTGATAGGTGTCAGTCCATATACCTACTGTATAGGTGAGTTGAGACTGGCCTGAACGAATTGTTCTTTTAGATCATTTGATTCAAAGCCAGTCTTCAAGTATGCCCACGTAAGAATGAAAGAAAGGAAAACGTACAGAACACAAAAAATAAAAAACCAACAAAATTGTATGGGAAACCTAAAAATATAACTTTTCAGAGTATGTATTTCAGCCAATTTGCAAAAACACATGCTTGTTCCCTCGCATACCCACTGAATAAATTCTGCAGAATATAGTCATCCTTCAATCAATATGTTCGTTGCTTGTGTCACGAAACAAAACTATTAGTTTCGTGATATCTCACTATAAGGACCGCCTACTCTGAGAAAAATCAAGGAAAAGTTGAAGTTGAGAATTTCCCGCGATTACCGAGAAATGTGCGATTATGGTCGAAATTCCCTTGGTAGCATTCCGAAGCATCATGCACCAAGTGCGTGGAAGGTATATAGCGTCTACCTGAGTTCGCATCACTCTGTCTCTGAAAGTGAATCTGTGCTAATCGATTTTATTTGATAGTGTGATTTCAAAGCCTTTCGAGATTTCACTGTGACTTAGAAGTGTTTCTGTGATTATATTCGCCGAATTTTGTAGCTGGTTGAATTTATTCTAAGGAATACGTTGTTGTGCTGCATTTAAGGTTCTGGAAGAACCGATTTTCGTCGAGGCGAATTTGCGTTTTAGATTTTCGGTACAGGATACGCGGAGTATCATCAATTGTGGGTCGAAGCTTTACCATTAGGAACTGGTTCCGTCAGGAGTAGGACGCTGAGGGACGTCGATCGTGAAAGCGGGTCGAAGGCGGATTCTGGAGACGTGGTAGACAGGGAGTAGGACGCAATTGAGGCTCCGGCGAGAGGACTCTATACTAGGAAGTGGTAATTTCAGTCGTATAACCGTACCTTATTTGTTTCAGGTTCCTTTTGGCACTCCGCCATTAGGAAGGTATACAAATGTACAACCGCGAGTGCATTATTGGTTTTTCTGGGAGACGAGTAGTTCGAGAAAGCGAATACCCACAATGGACAAGGACGTCCTCAATTCGCGATAAAATGCCGCGAACTAGTTATTCCGTTCTAAACCGTCTTAGGGCACTCAATACTCCCACCATGGATGGAGAAACCTTCGCTAGAGAACCCCAGGAGACGTTACTCCAGGAAACTGGACGCCGTCTCCGAGAAGAAGTGGCCTCCAGGACAAAGAGCGAACCAAAGGCGAACCTTCGCCAGTCATTAGACATATGCCGAGATCGGCCACTGAACCGAAAAGCAGCAATGATTTTTATGCGGAGGAACGAAAGACTTTTAACCGGAAGCACGAACCGGCGAGAGTTCTGCCTCCTAGGATGAGAGTTTTGCCCGAACGCGAGTCGATCTGGCACATGGAGGAAGTGTTGCCCACTTATGTGGGAACACCAAGAGTAACTTTGCACACGGTGTACAGCCATTCTGTGCCACTGATATCATGAGAAATGACCACACCATTGTCAAACCCGATGAAGAGTTCATGCCAAGATTACGGACAGGACTTCCGAAACATGTGTTTCGGCGAAGGAAGAAACTGTGGATTGGAGGAAGGACAGGTCGTCCGACGCCAGGAGTCGAGATGCCCCCAAAGGGAAACCCTCAGCGGTCCCTGGGAGGTGGAGGACACGTTGCGCACAGGCGCGCCTCGTTTTCAGATCCAGCGTGGAACTGGCGCCCTAGCGGAAGAGCCAGGGGTTGGTGGAAGGCCAGGGGGTTACTCTGAAGGCGAGAGAGTCATGGGGTGGCTTCATGGCGGGGGCAGTCCTCACCAAACGACGTTCAACCAATCATTATGCTATCCAGGAGAGCACAACCTAACGCTGTACCCAGGCCGGTAATGGGTCTCAAAATCCCTGAGACCCAGGTCTGGGAGGCCAGGAGGCCGCTACAGCGAGTGGGGTAAGGAAACGGCGGGAGCGGAGTGCATACACCCTACGTTTGGACACTTGTTTCGTTCGATTGAGACGGATTAAGACACGCCCATCAGTCCCAGAGATTTGTAGGTTATCTTAGCTTTAGGATTCATTTGCAGATACCGATACCGGACGACCTTAATCATAATAATACCGCAAAACATGTTATTTGAAAGAAGAATTGCCACCGAACAGAAATCACGCTTCTGAAGGACCCACTGCGCCTTTACTAGTGAGCAACATACGAGTTTGCCGTATTGAAGAAAGAAATAAAGCCGCGACATCAATAACATATATCAAGGTTTATATATGGAGATAAAGAGCAAAGTTTATTTTCTGTTGTGTGCACACGACAGAAAATATTCTTCCACTTAATCCCAACAAACCTGTGTGATGATACAAAAAATAACATATTCAGATAAAAACTAAAAAAATAAAAACCATTCTTACAAGATGTTCTTTTGTAAAATTGTCTGAATTTGTGAGCATTTTGTGTTCTTATAATATTCAGAATTGGATTGCACAGAAAATAGATTTGTTAGCCAAATGACCGTCTAAAATATTCCGTTCTGAAGGGTGGTACCTACAGTCAGTAGGCCTTTATTTCTAATATTCGAATTATGTACATCTGTACGGTGAGTTATTTTTTTATGTAAGTAAGAGGGAACTTGTTTTCTAATTATTTTATATTAGAGAACAACAGCATTTATAAAAAACTCTTTGTCATCTTCTAATAATGTAGATTAATCTCAGACATGAGTTTTGAAGTTTCTGTATATTTTTCTTATAGAGTGTTGTTAAGTTGTTAAATTAGGGCCGTAGAGAGAGTCAGCATAATTTAAGGCTGATAAAACTAGTGTTTCACATAATGATTTTTTAATTTCAATGGGAAGCAAATTTCGATTATTATATATCATTTTGAGATTACAGTACGCTTGTTGTAATTGTCTATTTATGTTTTTCAAATATCAAGTCAAGGTCCATAATTACTCCCAGGTTTTTTGCTTCCTTAACCATTTCCAGCTGCTTATTATTTACCGTAATGTTGATAGAGTCCTCCACTTTTTTACTCTGAAGTCTACTTCCAAACAACATAACTTTTGATTTTTCAGGATTAATAAGTAGGCAATGGTCTTTAGCAGCTTTTGCGAAGGCCCCAAGATCATTATTAATAAGATTGCATGCATCATCCACCATATGTGGAAGGAAACTATAGTAAAGTTGGGTATCGTCAGTGTATAAATTAATATTGCAGGCTTTTATTCCAGTCAGCAGATGAGAGGAGTATATAGTAAACAGAAGAGGCCCCAGTATAGATCCCTGCGGGACACCTGACTTGAGTTTCAAATATTCAGAGCCCTTTATCTTCTTATTTATTCAGTTTAGACATTACTTTGCTGTTATCTACCCTTGAATCGGATAATGAGTTTTCCGGGAGTGGAAACCAGACGCATGAACATTGAGTTCCATACGTCGAGATCTGACAAATAATGATTTCATAATTTTTTGGCGTTCATGTCAGTTTCGATATATTTCGTGTGACTTATCTAAATTTTAACTTTTCTCTGGTTTTATAGTTCTATCATTTGATTTTTTCTGGCGAAATAACAATATGTATTTGTGTAAGTGAATAGGGGTATCTCGCCTAACGAAAAAGCCAAATAAGGGATTGACAGAATACTCAAACCATGAATATCTTTGGTTTCAATTTGAGTAGTCGCATAGAAAATGTTGCTCTACAGCTAGATATCTCTGTATGCTGAAAGTGGCCAATAATCAATGAGGCATGAGAACTACTAAAATACTGTGAATAAGTTCATAATTATTATTAAACAATGAGCTCTCGAAATGGAAAACCTGAATGAAAAGGGGCGAAGATGAATTGAACTCACTAGTGAAAAAAATCTTTGTGAACATCTGAGGAATTCCTTACCGAACTTACTGATTATGTAACCTCAACGATTGAAAAGAAATTTTCAGTGAAATTGAATTTCTGAATGTGAGTAATATTGAACTCAAGGAAAAACCAATGAACACGAAAAATTTACCCTGAGTTAGTGAGAAAACAAGTGAAGCAGAAACAACAAAACCGAATGGAAAATATTTTAATTGTTGGGGTAAACAAAAGTCAAACACAAATTTACGATTCCAAGTGTGTACAAGCCTCATACGTTCACCTGGTCTCGAAATATCAGCAACCATTAGAATACTATTTCACTCAATATCAAACATTCAAAGTTAACAACCCCACATGTCCCTGAAAGCTAATTACACCGCCCAGATAGATAAATGTATGCTCACCATAAATAACCAATTTGAATTCTCTGAATTATCGACTGATATGTCGATGAATTATCATAAATATAAATATTTATACATGGATTTATAACAACAAACTTTGATTACACATTGTGTTTGTTGCTTACGTGACTTCTCTTCGTTATGGGAGGCGGTAAAACATGTATAATTGCTGGAAAGAATGTAAAAATGAAATTCGTTATGTTAAGTTCATGTTTTAAATGAATACCGCGTTCACCGACAGCGATGACGAACAGTCAACACAAAAATATTATTTTTGTCAGTATTTTCCAATAACGAAAAACCTGTTTTTGGCATCGATGCATTTTTTCTCAGATGTTTGTTTCTGCATACATTTACTATCCTAATTATGGACACACACATATTGTCATGAAGAGCAACACAAAATTCGATAATTGAACGAAAATACTCTGAATACAAACAAAACAAAGAATAACTTCCATTGTATTATAATGCTACTACTTCATGATATATTCCATCAAACTATGTATTTAGTATTATAAATCACTTCATATGTATGGCACTTCACCATAATGAAACGTCAACGAAACAGCAAATAAATCATATTTTCACAATAACATATATTGTCTTTCTGTTAGAAGAGTATTCTAATGAATGAAATGTCAATTGTCAGAACAGACACCAAAAAAAAATTAACACAAGATTGAAACGGGCAAAAACACCAAATAATCATAATATCATTACATAGAATGCCACTAGCAATTTTGTGGTAAAACATAGCCCTTTACACTAGATTTTTGAGCATGCAAAATATTCTCCCACTAAGGCAATCTTATAAAGTGATAAAAACGATAGAAATTTAAACATATGGAATGCGCAAAAGCATGTGTGACGTCAAAAGGGGTGTATGAGTCACTGTTAAGTGGGAATACTTGTATGCACCGTGTCAAAACTATTTTTCAGATTTGTTAGTTGTAGTCTGTAGATTTGTATGTCTGACTTTTCGACTAAAATTGCGGTATATGTGATCAAAGGCGATCAGACTACGGACGTAGTTATCCTTACAGCGTATACTACATTGTTCGGGGTTTGAGTTTCCGGTTTTATTCCATCTGTAGTGGGCTTGATTTCGTTTCTACTGATTGGATTATTCGACTGATTCGAATATTTTTCAGTGTGGGCAGTCAGACTATGTTAGTTTCCTCTTTCTGCCGGTTGCAATTGTGTTTTTGAATGCCTATCACCTCCCAATATAATTCCGGATAGTAGGTTATGATTTCTCTCAAGCCTTCTCTTTTTTCGTGGATGATGATTAGTGTTTTCGTTTATATATCCATCTGTAAGTGTTGATTTTCTTTACACTCTGTACCCCATGTGCCATCTTCACGTCTGTTCATTAGTACATCCAACAAGGTGATTGTGCCTTAGATTTTCCTTTCCATTGTCAATTGGATTTTTGGGTTGAGAGAGTTCAGATACACTGCAGTGCCTTCCAGCGTAATCTACGAACAAATGGACCAACCAGAGACTGCAGACAGACACAAACACAACATTTTCATTTCACATTCCAAATAAAAAACATGTAACTAATTTTCACTGTATACGGTGGAAATCAAATAACTCATCGCGCTGTAAAATTAGTCGTTTGGCGAAGTTCCCAGCAAAACTCAACTCGAAAACACCGGATTTTCCACAGAGATGCCTTACGCTCATTTCTTAATCCTGTAGAAGTTTAAGAAAGGCAATGCAATCATCATATAACAGGTAGTCTGTAGATAATCTGCGAAAATCGAAAAAAAAACGACGACTCGTCTTTATTTGATGATCGAAAGGAAATACATTAGTTCATTTGTTTTTAGAAGCCTGACTGAGATAAATAAAGAGTCCACATAGAATTCTCCGATACTTGTGGTATAATAAAGAACAAATTAAATCATTGATTGATAATTAAAAAAGAAACACATTCCAATGCACTGTCACGATTGTACGCGCAAACTATATAGAACATAAGAATCGACTATAATACGACCTACTTACAAAAGCTCTCCCCGGGAGAATTTCACCCAAATACCGGCTCTTGAATAGACCCATTAGGATTTTCTCTCTCCCAAGAATATCCGTTTCCATCGTACGAGTAGGTATTATATAGTGACCTACTTCCTATACACTTCAGAGTCGCATGAACCTCTACTTTACTAGACAGTTCAATAAGATAGCATAGGAACGTTTACGACTGACAAAAGGTTAAACTGTTCATCGATGAGTGTTGTGCACGACCCAAGATAAAAGATGCAAAATTGCATCATAGGATATTTCAAAATAATCATTTACGAATAGAGATACTTAAAAGGCGACTCAATTTGGAACAGATCATACAGGACGGCGGTAAAGTGTGAGAACTCCAAGGGAAATTTCAGCGTCTGTGATATAAATACGAAATATTAGATTTGCGGTATGCAGATGAAAACAAAGAGTGTGTGTGCACACACACAGTTTGCCAAGTCTCTTCCTAGATTTGACAAGCTTTAAGAAGTTATACCTCGGTTTTTTGAAGTTAGGGAAAAATTATGAGACTATATTTTTACGATGCAAGCGCACACCGTCAGGAAAGTGACACCCTGAAGTTAGCTTATTTTTCTTTAATTTATATGGCCGTTGCTTCTCAGCCGAGCGCATTTGGCCAGACTTCTCCTTTCCATAGTGAACAGAAGCTTCGCCCGGGGGCGCAGCTGTCTTGCTCGAGGCAATGCTGCCACCCTAAGTTTTTTCATTCACTTTTTCTTTCATAAAAACACTTCACTTTTCAATAGGGGGCCGCCAGTCCTTTCAATATTAGGCCGCTAAATCATATCTTAAATTACCTGAATCCTCACTCAATTGCGCCTCTCAGTCTTATCCAGTGATCTGAAAACCTGTCGTTTAAAATCATCACGTCATTTTTTTAGTAATTTGTAGAAGTAACGTTTTGTTGAAACATAATTTCCTCTTTAGTATATGCAGAATTATACTTACTGTATCATGTTAGTTAGAGCTGGGAGTAAAAACAGGAAAATATCACCAGTTGAATGTCTAGAAAGAAAAAAATCACACAAAAGGAAATTTTCAAAATACCAGCCCACACGTTAAACTATTGAAGGTTTTGTTTGTATACCGCGTGAATAATCTGAGATTGCTATCGGCCCAGTAATAATTGTGACGAATAACCAATACACCATCCGAAAAACATATATTTCGCAAAACTGCATGGGACGATCAGAGCCGTCTTCAATAAGTTCTTGCTGATAGTGAATCTTATACCGAGTCTTATACAGATGAGTACTTATACGACTCTCACTTGTAGGAAACAATTTTCTTGTACTGAGCGTACTATCCATTGCAATTTGTTCCATTACTGATTCCTCTTTAGTTTCATTGAGTATCACCATTCATTAGTCTTATGCCACTGATTTCATTGTTGTTACCCTTAGCAGAATTCCGATCATAGTTTATTAATTTCCCTTAATGGTTTGATTAGCTACTTGTAATCTGGATAAAATTATCTAAAGTGTTTTGGTAACTACGTTTGTATTATTTGTTTGCATAACTTCAGTAACTATTTATCTTAATGCTCATTTGCAGCATATCTAGTTTTTGGTACAATAGATTATAATCAGCCTGCAGGTATCCTTGGATGTATTATTAAATAAACTCTCAAAACAATTTGGGAACACTGTCGAGAGGGATAAGTTTCATTTACTCGTGGCACCTAAACATTTTTGTATATTTCTGTACAACTAAACGTTGTTTCAAATAGAGCATAAAACATGTGTACAAGAAAACTTACCATTTTAAGCGTTTCCTCCGGCCTGAGCAAGTAAAACATAGACTGCAGATGTTTCTGGATGTTGCTGCTGCCTTGGGCGGCGACGCTTGCAGTCCCAAAACGACTGCTGGACGTTGAGCCACCGGTGCCGGACGCCTTTGAATTGGCGTCGGCGTCCGGCAACACCAAAGCTGTGCCCTTGCCCGCAAAGTAACACTCGCTGAGGCTGAAACAAAAATGCATTTTATAGATAGTCCAGAGGAACCAATAACAACACAAATCCAGATATGTTCTTAAGAGGTTACGACTTCCTTTGTCTATAAAAAAAACACTCGAATGGGGTGAAATAGTCTCGAAATATCAGGAATAAGCCAGACGATTGTGGATACCTCGAATGAGACTAACAAATATCTAACGTTATTATAAATTTTTTTATATTACCTACTCTCTTTTTTTCAGTAACTCATCTGAATATTTCAGTCCTGGTATTGTTAAAAATTTCAATATCATTAATATTATTCATTCTTTTTCTTCTCAAACAATTTTCATCTTTTAACATTTTTTTTAAACAATGGAACTCAGAACCTCTAACATTCACATAAGAAATATTGTCAAACGTTAAATTAATGTTTGTTATTTCATTATATGGCTACGCCATTTCACTAGGGTAAAGATAAATACGGTCCAATGAGGATTTTATCCCAAGAATATGAATACAAAACACAAGCACTACAGAAAAATCTTCAGGGCGCTCTAATAGCAGAGCTTGTGGGAAAGTAGCGATTCACGTTGGATTCGAATCGCTGGAGAATAAATTAATATAGAAAAACGTTCTCCGGAAGTTTATTCCACATGAACGCAGTTCTCCAAATGAAAGAGTTCTTAAACAGTGAAGTTCGAGGTGTACTGAGTTGAACCTCAAACGATGAGCAGTCACAGTACGTCGCGTATATCTGATATGTACCGTTCTTGCTGGAATCAAATGTGCCAAGTCACTTGAACACCTCCCGTGAAAGGATCTATGGAAGAGAACAGATCTCCAACTTTTCTTCAATGTTCCAGACTATCAAGGTTGCAAGTGACGTTCGTGTCCCCAGTCAGGCAGATGGCTCTATTCTGGATGGAACCCAGTAGCATGTTTAGGGGCAGAGCTCCATACATGAGAATAATACCCCAAAAAAGTTCTGATCTGAGCTTTATAAAACATCAAAAGTTGCTGAGGTGTGTAGTTTTCTGGTTTGAAACAGTGCTCCAAGCTTTTGAGAAGCAGCTTTTGCAATTCCAGCAACATGATCATGCCAAGACATATTTGTTTTCATTTTAGCCGTGTAATAACTGTCATTGAGAGAGTAACGTAAAATATTATTTCATTCATAGAGATCGAGGTCGATCACCCGGTTCTTCGATGTCGATATTTCCCCAGCTAAAAAAGCGTTTGAAATACTTCATGACTGTCGGACTTTTCGGCGTCGTTGTGGTCATGTTTAAGTTGAGCCAGACTAAACAATATCATCCTGTCGATGATCATATGCGTGGGACAGTTGAAGACGCTGACAAGGTTTTTGGTGCTAGCGTTGCTGACACGAGGTTCAGGGATATTAAAAAAAAAGCAGGAGAGAAAACGTCTTGCGAGAGCCACGAAGGGAATCGGTGACGAGAGCCCGTCGAGACGAGTTCGTGGGTGTCATCCCTCAGCCTTCGCGGCTGAAGGTGGTGGTCTAAATTAGGGGAGTTATTTTTTTAAGCGCGTGCTGCAAAATTCAAGGGAACTTTAAAATGAAAGTATTGGTGTTGGAGACACACCAGATCAACGGAACCTAGGGGTTGGCCATGAACCACCAAAGAGTGTTTGTTTTTATTTGTTGATATACTAACCAGTTGATAGTGAGAGAGAGAGTTCACATATTATTTTGTCTGAGTTCACTTCCTATTTGCAAAGAGGTTATACAGTGTGACCCATTGTTAATGGAAACACCCTCCTAAAATTTGAAGTTGTAAATCGATTTTAATAATTTTTTTTAATGTCAAGTACTGAAAGGTCTACCTTGGGACAAAATTTGAAATGTTTATTGAAGTTTCAGGGCATACTACGATATTTTTTCTTGGTCGAAAATCGGAATTTTTTATTAGCGATTTTTTTATTGAAAAAATCACTACGCCACTGGATTCAGAGTGCCTCTAAATAGGTGTGACCAAAATTTCATGAAAAAATATTCATTATTAACAAAGT
>WOGR01007351.1:0-12460 GCA_015342045.1 Leptinotarsa lineolata | reverse complement strand
GAAAATATCTCAAAAACTAATTGAGATTTTTGAAATCGAAAAAAAGATTCGAAAAGAAGAGAAAATTTCCTATAAAAAAAGTTTCGACTTCCGGAACTGTAGGACCAATATTTATCATTTTCCCGGAGCCCTGAAAATGAGCTCGAAATTGGGTTTTTAGCCGCGCGTAAGCCGTGCCTGTTCGGACCATTTTTACAAAAAATTTTTAAGTTTAGGAAATATATAAATGAGGGAATGAAAAAATCCAGGCATATTCTCAAAAGATAAATGAATAATAATCGGTCGATAAAAAATTTCTTTTGCAATTATCCGATTTATTACGCTATTGTTAATTAACAATTTTTTATCACTCGATCATCAATATTGCAAGTGTGATATTTCTTAAACTATGAGTGTGGAATTTTTTTCCTTTCGTAGAGCTATGATTATAACGGTAAAGAATCGATATCCGTTCGAAATATTGAGAAATTATTATTTTTCAGTCATTTATTAACAATTTACTGCGTTTTCAAATTGAGAAGTTCAATGAATAATCGAAAAAAAAATGTTTTTATTATTATTACTAATATTTTTTTCATCAGAAGCCACATAAAAATATTTTTTTTATTTTTATCACTTATTGTTTGAAAATTTGTTATAAACAAATGCATTGTTTATAACATAATAAAATTTTTTTTGGAATTCTAATCTTTGATAATTTTTTTTAATGTGAAAATCAATATAATATTCAAAAAGTAATACAAATTATGAATCATAAAAAAAATAATCAATTGGCGCTCCGGGGCGACTTGATTAATTTCAGGGGCGCATTTGCTTTTTATCGAATTTTATGATTTTTGCGCTTCATAAAAAAAACATGGTTGTTTTTCATTCATTTATTGCAACAACTAAAAAAAAAATAAAATGAAAAAATCTATTTGTTCATGACAAATTGTTCATTTAATAAACGATGAAAAATTTTAAAAACTTAAGTTTTTTTTTCAAATATTGAAAAATAAGATAAATAATGATTTTAAGAAAATGGTGCCTCAATATTGATAATTAGTGGTAAAAATGATTGTTTATTAACGAATGCGATTTTTTGCATTGTGAAAAATTTTTTAAGGGGCGCTTTTTTTAAGAAAAAAATCATAATTTTTATCAAAGATTGAGTCCCAAAAAAAAGTGAAATATGTTATAAACACTGCATTTGTTTACAACAAATTTTTAAACAATAAGTGATAAAAATCAAAAAAAAATTTATGTATCTGCTGATGAAAAAAAAAACATATTGGTTATAATAATAAAAAAACGATTATATATTAAACTATTCCATTTGAAAATTCAGTAAATTGTTGATAAATAACTGAAGAATAATAATTTTTCAATATTTCCAACAGAAATCGATTCTTAACCGTTATAATCATAGCTCTACGGAATGAAAAAAATTTCACACTTATAGTTTCGAAAATATCACACTTGCAATATTGATAATCGAGTGATAAAAAATTGTTAATTAACAATAGCGTAATAAATAGAATAAATGCAATAAAAATTTTTTGGCGACAGATTATTCTTCATTCATCTTTTTAGTATATGCTTGAATTTTCCCATTCCTCAATTTATATATTTTATATGCTAAAAAATTTTTATTGTAAAAATGGCCCAAACAGACACGGCTTACGCGCGACTAAACACCCGATTTCGAGCTCATTTCCAGGGCTCCGGGAAAATTATAAATATTGGTTCTGCAATTCCGGGAGCTGGGACTTTTTTATAGGAAATTTCTTCCCATTTTCGAATCTTTTTTTTGATTTTAAAATCTTAATTAGTTTTCGAGATATTTCCAAAAAACTGAACCCATTTTTTTTTTCGCTAAATTGTTCATAACTTCTGCAATTTTCATTTCCGAATATCGTCCGTTTCCAAAAACTTTTTAGACGCTATTCAGAATCGAATGACACCTCAACCATAATTTTCGGAGACTGCTGAAAAAAGTTCGAAAAAAAAGAAGCACTTCTTGACTAGAGTATTCATATAACGTGTGATTCAAGACTTACCGGAATTGGTGAACACTAGAACACAACAAGATCATCATAAGGATGAAATCTTTCCAAGAAAATATTCTGAATCTGAGGACGTAAGAAATGTTGATCATGTGAATAACAGGACTTCGGTTCTATCAACACTCCTACAGTGACACTAAACTGTATCCAGTCAACAATATCTGAATTCACAAGATAAAATCATCGTGACGCTTTCTGTATCATAAAAACTGTACATGAATACTCATAGAAAAAAGTATTTTGGAGTTTTTTTATTGCGGAGTTATTTATATGACAGTAAATTTGTGATACAACCTAAGTTTACTAAAAAATATGTAGTTGTTCTATTACTATTAACTGAGGAATATCATATCTTTTCACTTTAACTTCACTATATAATAAAAACTCCACAGTAAATACCTATCAACTAGTGAAATGGGTCATGTGAAGTTTTCACCCCAACTTCGAAAAATTATATTTCCAGTGATGTTGCTATTCCTTCTATTATTTACATTGATAATTTTAAAGGAAGTGTATCAACAACGGTATCAAATCTTTGAAATAATGAAAAATATCTAGAAAGAAATTCATACCAATTATATTCTAATTTCGGATAAATTGCTAAGGTGCATTATGCTTTCAATTCGATCACTATGTGAATTTTTGAATTCAAAATCACTGGTTGCAAGTTTTGAAACAAAGTTTCAGAATATCAATGGATTTGGAAACATATCAAAGGAGTCATTGGAATCAGATGACCGACTTTATAGCACGAATCAATTCAAAATTTTATTGATTATTATTTGTTATTATTATCATCATTATTATTATTGTATATTCGGTGTGATTAAATAAATTTATCAGTATTGAATGAATTATGACAAACATTTGGATTTGGATTTTAATATACATATATTTTCGTTCATTATTATTCAAATGTTTTCTTTCAATCCACTCGATTAAAAAAAGAGTAGACTAATGGTTTTGAATATATTCAGGCCTGTTACATTCCCTAAAAGATAGGACCAAATATTTGACTCCTAATATTTTGTTTGGTATTTTCATTCTGAAACTTTGATTCGATCTCGTCATCATGAAAATCAAATACCACTTGAATAAATCAATAACATGTTTTTTTCAACGTTCTAGTAGGTTGTTTTGTTAGATTTATTTTTTTGTAAATATTCATCATGAATCTAATATAATTCCGGTGAAGTTGAATGAAAATTTCTGTATAGTTCTTCATCCTTCTAATTAATATGTATATCATCACACATTTTTTTCCATACCCTGAATCATCCTAGGTGTTGAAAAAGTATCATTTTATTCTGGCTAGCTTGTTTGTAGGAATATCTCTGAATTGCTCGCCTTCATGAAAGCTTTCAAATGTTGTTCACTGTATCACCAAAGAGGCTTATTGTATTATAATGACATACATAGGTGCCGAGATACAATATTGTTTATACATGATATATTAAGTAATAAATCATTTCAATAAGAGAATCATCGAATATTATTTCCTTTTCCGTGTGGTTTCAGGACCGCAACTTAACGATCGATTGAAATAAACTCAACAGTGATTATGTTCAAATCAAAAATTCGTGAACTTTACTTCTTGATCAAAAACTTATAGACTCCAAAAGAGGGCGTATCTGGGTCTAATTCAACGGAATGATAGATTGTCAATAAAACATATTCAATGTTGACACTGACACTGCTATGTATTTCTGATAAGATTTATTATTTCTTGGCCATCTTTTTTAAAAAGGTTTTCACTATAGCCGTACAAAAGATAACGGTTATCTCAAAATTGAATAATTTAATAGCTCGATTTTGCAATCCTCAACATAAACGTACCGACCTCCTCTACCCATGTTCGAAGTCTCATTATTTGTTCCGAATGGTCTGAATCTTTCCACTACCAAAAGTAAATCAAGGATGTGCCAAATACATTATTGGCACTGGAATGTAGCAACGGTAGAAGCTTCTCCGTTATTCGACTCAGACAGTTGTACACATCTCATAATATTTGGATGCTTTGTAAAGCATCCAAATATTGTAAAACCTCTCTCAAACATTATTTGCATCAAATTGACAATGCATGTCCTCGTACTAACTTTACTGTAAATCTTCAATTTATCATCAGAAAACAAATTCATCAAAAGATAACCATTCAAATATATTTAGTTATCGAGCAATCATTCCGAATTCTCAAAACTATTTAGTTCTAGCATTCCAAGAAATCAAGTTTGGAAATTTTCTCTGTTTAATGCCCCTACAAATAAAATTAGAGCAACAACTGCCTGTGATTCAAAATTCGACTCGTTACATCGTCCATGTAGAAACATTCCGAAGCAATTTTTGACAAACCAATGAGATGAAACGCTGCCACTGCCAAACATTCTCAAGAACAAATATAGTTTCTGGAACACATACTCTCAAACCCAAGTACTTTTGAAATCATATACATATAATTAAATAAATAATTCAGATAAAAATCACTAAAAGCAAATACTTCTCAGTTCAATTACGACGAAAATGAAATTGGTTCAACTGCAAGTAATCTAAAGGGCTAATACTCTCAAAATAAAATACCCCTCAGAATAGAAGTACCCTAGTAGTGGCCTAAAGGCGTTTGATGACGTCCCCCACCACTTGACCTTCACCTTGAATGACGTCAATGACGTTGAGTAACGTGCCAGACTATATGTCCTTAAACACGGTTGTTGTTGATCTTGAGATTCAAGTCTGTTTTCAAAATGAGACCTTGAGGTTTGACCTTAAAAGATATCTAACAACCTTGATATATGCACGTGCAAAATAACCTTGAACGTGTGGTTGGCCTTGACATTGATATTCTGCCCTCGAGATTGAAGTGGGGGCTTTTATACGACGTGTGCATCGACGCATTCAGTCGGGACGAGGACACAGCTTTCTAAGGATGTATTGCAGTGCTGCTTTCGACACTCCGACAACTAGGTGTACTCGATTCGAGGCACTCATACTTCGTAGTTGTAGAAATTGTCGATAGCGGCGGCTCATGGTATATGAATATCTATTGTCGAGCTAGTTTTTTTTTCTCATAGGTTATTCCTACTATAACTTGACCTTGAGATGCATGTAACGTCACATGACCTTGAGTTACATCATTACTATGAAACTCCCTTCAACTCTCCGCCTATGATTTAACTTCGAAAGCCACAACGATTCGATAATCTTGATTCGCACTTCAGATGACTTCAGTATATGACATGGCCATGAACGTGTGTGCAGTTTCAACTTGCCCATACTGATAACCTAGATCTGCAGTTTGTAGGCATAATGATACCAGTGTCATATATTTAGATCAAACGTATCATCAAATATCAAGACGAACTCAATCTCCATCATATCTATCTCGATCATATAGCTCCAGATTTTACATATGATACATTTGAAGAGATTTGCGGAGATAGTAAAATTTGGTATCGAAAAGGATTTGATACCTATATAAGTATTTAGATAGAATACATATGTCATTTAACAAAATGTCATCTACGAAACTGGTGCGGGCTGACGATCTACGTGGTCTAACTTTCAACTTGCGATTGTGAGTACAATATATAAAATTGGGTATTGATCCGAATCATATATCGAATTGACTACCATACTGGTTGTGAAAAAGTTTCGTGAAATATTGCAAATTATAAATATTTTCATTTCATTTTTGTTGGCCCTGATTGCAGTAGGTGAGGACAGAAATACAGAATATTCTTTGACAAATTCATTGTAGATTACGACAAATTCATTGTAGATTACGACAAATTCATTTTTCGTAATGATACACTGGATTTGATACTATTTCTCGTTTTTATCAAAACACGATCGCATAGTTTTCATTTCCAAGGACGTATTGTCGAAATTCTGATCATATTGATTTTGGCTTCAAATTGATAAATTTTCATTTTTAGTATTTTTTTATCCTCCGAATGTTTCTTCAATAGACTTTCGATATTATTCATGGTAAGGCTGGAAGCGTTGAGGCTCAATTCACTCATATATTGAATGTACGTTTCTTTCACTGTGAAAGAATCTTCCTTTGAAATGATCCAAACACGAAGGTTTCTCTGGATTTGATATTGGCATATACCACCATTGGGCATTCACTTCAATATCAACAACTTCGATGTAGGGGTAGCTCATTTTCAACCAATCAAATTCCGCAAAACCCTTCACATATACATGTCATATCCGTCCAAAATAATCTTCAAAATATCCGCAAATTTATTTTATGTTATATTTTGCTTCAAATATCGTAGACCTTATTATTTTTTTCTTTAAATAGTATTTTACATGTTGGCACTCAATCCTCTGTTAGGACGATTCTCGGAAGGTCATTACACTCAGTCGCATCAGAGTCTCTGAGTCTCCAATGTAAATGAGGACACTGCGGTGCCAGAATATACTTGCAGATGAAGGCAGTGGTTTTCTTGACACTCTGTTAGCGAAGTGTATGACCTACTTGATACAGTGTCGGGGCATTCCACACTCATCCAATTCGACTTTAATAGCGTATTTGGAGTTAGACGGCGCTGCGAGTTAACGAAAAAGCTTTAAAATTAGATTTTCAACTTTCAACATATCTTTACGTTTCATACAGGAACGAAGAATTTCGATGTAAAAATAAATCATCGTAGACTGACATCAATGATATATTCCGTCTATGATATGGCTTTGAGTTGTGTAAGACGCTACATGACCTTGAGTTAGGTCATCACCATAAAACAATCCTTCCAACTCTCTGTCTATGACTTGACCTTGGAAGCCGCAATTATCCGCAAACATCACCTTAAATTGCATGTCACACGACTATAGAAATGACAGCCGATTCTGGTCTCTTTCCCTTCCCCTGGACTTTCCAAACAATTTTTTGTATGGACCACAAAAGCTATGATGCTGAGCACCAAAATTACATATTATGAGATGAAACACCGATGTGAAAAAAATTATGAGAACAAAATAAATTTTGAGATGTTGTGTTGAGAAAAACAATAAAGTAAAAAATTATTTTGATTTATAGTAATAGTTTAAACCACCACTAGTATACGGAAGGGTCAAGTCCATTGCAGGTGGAAATTGGAACATAAGTTTTATAATAGGGAAATGGATATAAAACACACACAAATACTAATATTAAGATGAGACGCATGAAAGTCGAACATAAGATAAACAGACATCAGCCCTGCAAATGCTGCAATACTTACGTAACAGATTCAGATAGAAATTCCCTATTATGTTTGTGAGATTAACTTGTTTGAGATGTCCTCCAATCAGTTCAGCGCGAATCACATTTTACATTCATCGCTTAAACCTTCAGCATCTTATTTATGGAATTTCGTATGCAGTATGCTGGAAATAGTGAAAGTAGTATAGGCTCTATTCGCTAAAAGTTGGTTGAATGTGATGAAAAATTGTGCTCTATATTCAGTTGGGGAGAAATAATGCAAATAACAAGATTTATAAAATTGATTTCAACGCTGTCTACTAAGTTGAGCTAGAGCACATCGTCGTTGGTTATCAGAAAATTTGTTGAATATAGCTAGTAAAAAAACATGTAATAGCACAGCGTGAAAGTTCAATAGATGATACTACTTATAGATAACGAAATCGTTCGAATTTAAATCAAGTGATTCCTTTTTTATAATGCAGTCAATATCTAATTCCAACAGATGGCCCCACCTACAGACAGCTATGGAATACTTAACTCAAACGAATTAACCAACGCTCTTTAGATGGGACAAAGTAACAATCTCAGAACCAGGATCGGTCTGATAGGTTAATTCAAAATCCCTCATAAATTCAATCAAAGATTCTTATTCTATAATAAATATTGTTACGTTTTTACCTTGGGTTCAATAATAATTGACTACTTTGAACAATAATCAAACTCAACTTTATTTCACTTTCGATATAACAAAACACTTCAACTAAAACTATTCGAATGTCTATCGCCTTTTATATCGCTCCGCGTACCACACTGTACTCGCACTAGACTGGACTGCCTGATAGGCGAGCGGATAACGCTTATATTTGGCAATGTAAGGTGCTAGATTTTTCCTTAGGCTTCCATCGAACGACGGTAAAGGTGTTCTCGACACATTTAGAATGCAGGCAAACATCATAGAAAATTTGCGAAACTTCACTCGGGCCGAGTGCTCTCCTAGCCATGTCACAGATAGCTTACGACTACCAGTGGTGGACTGCGTTATTTTCTTCAGGGCATGATTCATTGATTCATAACAATATGATGTAATTGGCCGATACTTGATGAAAATCCATGACGCAGGTATTCAAAAACACATTTTTGAATACGTTGCTTATTCTATAATGCAGTTAACATCCGCTTCCAACAGATTGCCCCACTTATAGACATATATAGAATACTTAGTTCGAACTGATAAATGAATGCTCTTCAGATGGAACGAAGCAACAATTTCAGAATCACGACTGTCTTGCCATATGGAAAATAATAAACTGAGTATTGAATTCAATAATAATAAAAACACATTTTTGAATACGTTGCCTATTCTATAATGCAGTTAACATCCGCTTCCAACAGATGACCCCACTTATAGACATATATGGAATACTTAGTTCAAACTGATAAATGAATACTCTCTAGATGGGACGAAGCAACAATTTCAGAACCACGACTGTCTTGCCATATGGAAAATAATGAACTGAGTATTGAATTCAATTTTTGTTTCATGAGTTGAGATATACTCTCTCCTTATCTCTACAAAGTTTGTTGAATTTAGCTAGAAGAAAAACAAACAAAAGGAACATTGTGGAAGGTTAACAGATGGTACCACTTATAGATAACGGAATAATTCGAATTTCAATCAAATGCTCCCTATCAAATGATTCCTGTTTTGTAATGCAATCAATATCCCATTCCAACAGATAGCCCCACTCATTGACAGCCATGGAATACTTAGCTCGAACGAGTGAATCAACGCTCTTTAGATGGGACAAAGTAACAATTTCAAAACCACGACTGTCTTATATGTGGTTTACAAATCCTCTATGAATTCAATTAAAAATCTTTATTTTGTAATGAGGTTGTGATATCCCTTTCCAACAGCTCTAGAATACTCAGTTTACACTATTGAAGCAAGCTCATTTGATGGGATGGTGGGAGGGTTACGAAACAACAATTTCAGAAACATGGCTATTTTGATAGGTGATTTCCTAATATTTCATGAGTGCAATCAAATATTCTTATTTCATAATGCAGTTGATAATTAATTCCAACAGATGGCTCCACTTATAGACAGCTATATAATACTCGATTCGAACTAATGAAGCAACGCTCATTAGATGGGAAGGTAGAAGAGTTACAAAACAACAATTTCAGAAACATGACTATTTTGACAGGTGGATTCCAAATCCTTTATGACTCCATTTGAAGATTTTCATTTTATAATGCAGTTTATGTCCAATTTCAACAGATGGCCCTACTTATAGACAGCTTTAGAATACTCAGTTTATACTAATGAAGCAAGCTCATTTGATGGGATGATGGAGAGTTACAAAACAATAATTTCAGAAACATGACTATTTTGACAGGTGATTTCCGAATACTTTATGAGTACAATCAAATATTCTCATTTTATAATGCAGTTGATATTGAATTCTAACAGATGGCTCCACTTATAGACAGCTATATAATACTCAATTCGAACTAATGAAGCAACGCTCATTAGATGGGAAGGTGGGAGAGTTACAAAACAACAATTCCAAAAACATGGCTATTTTAACAGGTGGATTTCAAATCTTCTATGACTAATTCGAAGATTTTCATTTTATAATGCAGTTTATGTCCAATTCCAACAGATGGCCCTACTTATAGACAGTTTCAGAATACTCAGTTTATACTAATGAAGCAAGCTCATTTGATGGGATGATGGGAGAGTTGTTACAAAACAACAATTTCAGAAACATGGCTATTTTGACAGGTGATTTCCGAATATGAGTACAATCAAATATTCTCATGTTATAATGCAGTTGATATTGACTTCCAACAGATGGCTCCACTTATAGACAGCTATATAATACTCAGTTCGAACTAATGAAGCAACCGCTCATTAGATGGGAAGGTGGGAGGATCACAAAGCAACAAAACCATGGTTCTTCCGAGAGGTGGATTCCAAATCCTTCATGACTCCTTTTGAAGATGAGGAATTTGATTGCACTCATGAAGTATTAGGAAATCACCTGTTGAAATAGTCATGTTTCTGAAATTGTTTTGTAACCATCCCATCAAATGAACTTGCTTCATTAGTATAAACTGAGCATTCCAGAGCTGCCTCTAAGTAGGGCCATCTGTTGGAATCGGATATAAACTGCATCATAAAATGAAGATCTTCAAATGAAGTCATGAAGGATTTGGAATCCACCTCTCAGAAGAACCGTGGTTCTGAAATTGTTGCTTTGTGACCCCCTCCCACCTTCCCATCTAATGAGCATTACTTCATTAGTTCGAACTGAGTATTACAACGCTGTCTATAAGTGGAGCCATCTGTTGGAATTCAATATCAACTGCATAATAAAATGAGAATATTTGATTGCACTCATGAAGTATTCAGAAATCACCTGTCATAATAGCCATATTTCTAAAATTGTTGTTAAGTGACCCTCCCACAATCCCATCTAATGAGTTTTCTTCATTAGTATAAAATGAGTATTCTAGAGCTGTCTATAAGTAGGGCCATCTGTTGGAATCGGATATAAAAAATGCATGAAAATCTTCAAATGGAGTCATGAAGGATTTGGAATCCACCACTCAAAAGAGCAGTGGTTCCGGAATTTTTGGTTTGTAACCATCCCATCTAATAAACGTTGCTTCATTAGTATAAACTGAGTATTCTAGAGCTGTCTATAAGTAGGGCCATCTGTTGCAATTGGACATAAACTGCATTATAAAATGAAAATCTTCAAATGAAGTCATGAAGGATTTGGAATCCACCTCTCAAAAGAGCCGTGGTTCCAGAATTAAAGCTTTGTGACCCTCCCACCATCCCATCTAATGAGCTTGTTTCATTAGTATAAGCTGAGTATTCTAGAGCTGTCTATAAGTAGGGCTATCTGTTGGAATCGGATATGAACTGCATTATAAAATAAAAATCTTCAAATGTAGTCATGAAGAATTAAGAATCCACCTCTCAAAAGAGCCGTGGTTCCGGAGTTGTTGGTTTGTAGCCCTCACACTATCCCATCTAAGCTTGTTTCATTAGTATGAACTGAGTATTCTAGAGCTGTCTATAAGTAGAGTCATCTGTTAGAGTTGGACATAAACTGCATTATAAAATGGAAATCTCCAAATGGAGTCATAAAGCATTTGGAATCCACCTCTCAAAGGAGCCGTGGTTCTGAAATTGTTGCTTTGTGACCCTCCCACCTTCCCATCTAATGAGCGTTACTTCATTAGTTCGAACTGAGTATTATATAGCTGTCTATAAGTGGAGCCATCTGTTGGAATTCAATATCAACTGCATTATAAAATTAGAATATTTGATTGCACTCATGAAGTATTCAGAAATCACCTGCCAAAATAGCCATGCTTCTGAAATTGTTGTTTCGTGTCCCTCCCACCTTCCCATCTGCTGAGCGTTGCTTCATTAGTATAAACTCAGTATTCTAGAGCTGTCTATAAGTAGGGCCATCTGTTGCAACATAAACTGCATTATAGAATGAAAATGTTCAAATGGAGTCATAAAGGATTTAGAATCCACCTCTCAAAAGAGCCGTGGTTCCGGAATTCTTGGTTTGTAACCCTCACATCGTCCCATCTAATGAGCTTGTTTCGTTAGTATGAAGTGAGTATTCTAGAGCTGTCTATAAGTAGGGTCATCTGTTGGAATTGGACATAGACTGCATTACAAAATGAATATCTTCATAAAGGTGTCATAAAGGATTTGGAATCCACCTCCCAAAAGAGCCGTGGTTCTGTTGCTTTGTGACCCTCCCACCTTCCCATCTAATGAACCGTGGTTCTGAAATTGTTACTTTGTGACTCCCCCACCTTCCCATCTAATGAGCGTTACTTCATCAGTTCGAACTGAGTATTATATTGCTGGTAATAAGTATAGCCATGTGTTGGAATTCAATGTCAACTGCATTATAAAAAATGAGAATATTTGATTGCACTCATGAAGTATTCGGAAATCACCTGTCAAAGTAGCCATGATTCTGAAATTGTTGTTTTGTAAACCTCCCAGCATCCCCCCATGCCCCCTTCTGGGTTGAGTGCTTCGATTCACAAAATAAATTTTGCGAGGAAAACCTAATGTTCCACTTCTTCCACCCCCGTTCCTCCTGGAACGGTCCTCAACCTGCTGCCGGGCACTTCAGCAAGATTGACATCTGACCTTTGTTCAGTCGAAAGTCAGCCTTTA
>WOGR01007350.1:0-12462 GCA_015342045.1 Leptinotarsa lineolata | reverse complement strand
ATTCAGAATGCATGTTTTGGAGATACCTCAATCAGAGTGGCAAAAGTGCTTCGACAATTGGTTCAAACGCATGCAAAAGTATATAGATCTTCATGGGAAATATTTTGAAAAACAATAAAGTGATTTTCGATGATTAATATTTGTTTTTGTTCTGTAATCCCGAAATATAAGAGGTAACCAACGTATATAGTGGTTTCTATTTCAAAGTTTGTCAGCAGGTGAAATAGTAGTCTGACATAGTCTTAGAACAAATAGAGTTGGTTATGTACAATTTGGAAATGAATTTATGTCTGTTTTTTGTCAAATTAGCGCTTTTAGCAAAAATACGATAGTGATAACCGTATTCAAAAATTCTTGGAGGCTGTAATACCTACTAAAAAGAGCTTTGCTTCATTGTAAGACTATGTATGCCGAGAAACTTAGAACCAACTTTATAGGTGATTTCAGAAACAATCTGCTGCTAAAAAAGCAAACACTCATCTAAAATGGAACTTAAACATTAGGAAGTCAGTACAAAAAATGTTGATGTTGTATTGCGTATTAGTGGAATACCAACTGAGATATGGAATAATAGCTTGGGGAGGGTGCCTATGATAATATTATAAGAAGAATGTTGAAATAATTCAAAAATAGATTTTGTAAATAATATTCAGAAAACCAATTACCTACCCATCAGATGACCTTTACAAGATTGGCAATATCTTAGATGTAAAACAAATATTTCATTTGACATTAGCCGTTGATCAAAAAAAAACCGGAGAAAAATATTTCTAGATTACTCCTACTCCACAATGCCAAAAAAATTTACCATTTTGGCTCCACATGTGACCAAAACTATAGCTCAGAGTTCTAGCATGTTTCTTGTACCAAAGATATATCACGATATGTCAATTGAATTTAAACAACTAAACTCTTATCTCTGTTCAAGAAAAAGCTGAAATTATGACTGATTTCAAGACCAAGAATTTTAACACATCGATTGATCGATATGAAAAATATGATACTAATTGAGTTGAGGCTAACTACTTTTAGATACAAGTGTCAGACTTTTTTGTGGAAATCTGAGGCATGCCAACATCACATCAACACAAGTCATACTTTCCTGAATTTGGTGGTTGTGCTTGTCCCATATTTCCTGGTTAATTTATTGACATAAATTTTGAACCGATTTTTTTTGTGATATTAATCCATACTTCACAACAAATGGTAGTTACAAATCATATATCGTCTAATCTTTTTCCTGTAATATCTTGAATAGTAATTTTATTTTTATGAAATTCTGGCTATTGTACATTACTATTTGAAAGAAATTATATTGTTTACTGTTTTCTTAAGCCATTTATCTTCAAACTTTGGTCTACTGCCTTTTTATAATTAAGCTATATATGAAAATCTCAACCTCAAATGGTCATTCCTGTTTTTTCAACTCCTGTGTTCAACTCCTGTTTTTTTCCATTATTTTGACTGTATTCACTTGATTCGTCAACTTCACCACATAAAAGCTGATAACATTGGCTTTTGTGGATTTTTTGTTTGTTCTTAGCATCATATTATTAAGTTTTTTCTGTATCGGTTGACTTTGTATCAATTGACTTTCTGTATCTTTTCGCTATTTATGAATAAACATTATTATTATTATAGTTTCTACAAGAGTGAGGAATGAATTATTGGGATCTCATTTGAAAAATTAATTTTTTTGTTTTTTTTAATGAATTGAAGTAGTAATCAAATAACTTCCTTAGAATAATTTAAACCCAAAACATCTTACAAACCATGTTCATGAATTATTAGGTTTAAATTTCATTATGTAACAAGTCGAAGTATTTTGACTATTTGTATTTCCATTTTTAATGTCCATTGTTTCTGTTCCATAGTGTGAAACGTTTGACAGAGCAAATAAATAATATTAATGAGTTACTTAATTCATATCCGCTCTTCCGTAACAGATAAAGAATAATTATTTGGCATACGAGTCAAAGTATTATTTATATTTAAATTTCAGAACTATATAGCAAAAACTTTAATTTTTTCCATTGTGTGGAATAGTATCGAAAAACTAGCTAATTTCTACACGTATCAAAAAACAACAAAAAATTTAACGGCAATGTTCACAATACTGAACATATTCAGTAAACTTACCTCAAACATTCTATACAAACAAAAAAATATTTCAAACACAAATATATCTAAACGAAGTTATTTCCTATTCGAATTTCAAATTCACTGGGATATCGTGTTTTATATTTTTCCAAGGGAGTGGCAGGCTAGTTATTCTGATTTAACACCACTTTCCTTCTCAGGCGATATCTAAATCTGAAAGTTTCCGCAACAGGTTACACTATGAAAATGAAAATGAGCATGAGAAAAATTTACTTGCCTATATAGTTTCACGAAAATGATTTCGATGACTCAGCATAAATTTACTTCACTTAAATCAGGTGAAATACAAGGAATGACAAAAGATTCTATATGGAAGGACACAAGGAACATCATCTATATTCCTATCATTTGTTGAATTATAAGATGACTATTTAGTTTGATGCTGATTTTTCATTTCAACTGCCACCACAAAACTTGGTGAAAGATGACTAGAATTGCACAATATGCAGTTGTTAATGTCTATTCGGTCTCTCTAATCTACTGCGCCAATTCAAAAGTACTTGTAGAATAATTCTATTGAATTTTCAAATGTTACTCAATATGAAATTTCAATTATTTACGATGTACCACTGTATCAACTCAGCCAATAAGATTCGAATTCGATGACTATAATTGAAAAGTTCTAAACTCGATAGGATGCATTTTGATTGATACAGATACGTCTAATGAGCATTCAGAAGACGTAGCTACTATATAGTTGAAAACTATCCAGATTGGTGCTGAAGAGGCAATAAGGCAAGTGTCTAATTCCGAAACATCGATGTCCACCTTTGAAGATGAAAGTTTTCCATTTAAGTGAGATTTTACCTCTTTCATATACCATATTATGTAGGAATCCTGTGAATGATATTTGATTCAATTCCATAACAAATGTTTGGGATACGAACATTTCCCATAACCTAAAAATATACCCCATTCAATTCAAGTATTTCATGTATGGATAAAAACGGATTAAATTTGACAGTTTGAAAAGACACATCACGAAGCGGAAGGACAGCCAAACTAAAAAGATTTGTTATTGTACAGGAGACTCATAATCTGGTAAGAATCAAAGAAAGAATCGTGTTCGATAAGATTATTTTTTGAGTAAATTGAATCGACTCATTTTGTGAATCAATAATGACAAACTGTTAGTATGATTATGAATAATATGCCTTCGTATTGGAAATATCAACCGAATACGATAGAAATGAAAGAATCTGTACTGACGAGCCTAAGTTACCTTATATGAGCGAAATTATACAAGGTGGCGCTTTTTGGCTGGAAAAAATAAGTTATATATGTAATAAAGGAATCTGCAAGTGGACATGGGTGGCATGACAATTACATATTTTCACCCAATGTATCAACAGATATAAGCCTCAAAAACTCCTTTTGGGTACATTGAATTTGGAAGTATTTTTATACCACTGATTATTTCAAAGCCCACCTTTGAGCAACGCCACTGCCCCCGCTCTGCGGATGTTTCTCGAACTGCAGATCTTGATATGAGCAATCAGATATCGCTTTACAGGGTGTCGTTAGAACACCGCTCTGTCCATTGTGCTGTCCACCATATCAGGAATTTGTAGATGATATGGGAGCAAGAAAGAATAGCTGAGAACAAGTCTCGCTCAGGTGCAAATAAAAGATATTCATCGTACTTTGCATATGCCCGTTCGACTTGTCTAGATGTCTTTCTATCCCAGAGGACGACTGGAATCCTGGTATGTCCTTTTAACGATCTCCAAGGCAATTCTATTTTTTATTTCTTATATTGTTCGATTCATGTTCACATGTTGATTGAAAATTTGTTGAGGTGTTTAGAACTATGTATTCTCTATTAACGAGTTTTTATAAATAACTCATCCTTCGGAATATATACCAATGATAGTAAAATTTACCAAAAAAGACATTAATTTTAAAAGTGAGTCATTCTTAGGAAATTAATGTTACTCTACGCCTTGGGGAGCCTCATTTATTTTTTTGATATTTGTCACTTGCATTGTTTTGATTATAATGAATACTAAATACATTATGTAAAAAATTAAAGACTTGTTTATTTTTTGTTCGTTTGTTTACTTATTTTGTACATCACTTAAATGATATGAGTAGGTAAATTATAAGTCATACCTCATTAGCTATTTTTATCGATAAAAAAATAAATCGTTTTATTAGCAATCAGTTTCTGGAGTTTTTGTAACAAAATATAAATATCTGTTTAAATTGAAGGGGTTATATTTTATTAGGAGTGTTTAGTTTTTTGGGTATATATATCAGTGGTATAAAAATACTTCCAAATTCAATGTACCCAAAAGGAGTTTTTGAGGCTTATATCGGTTGATACATTGTGTGAAAATATGTAATTGTCATGTTTGAAGGTGAATGACAATGTTTCGTGGTGAATTTCAGCAGTTCGGACTTCCATTGTCTAAAACTTTGTAAAATGATTTGAAATCCCTGAAATAAACAATACAATTGAAATTAAAAAGAATAGCTAAATTAGCTAATTAATATAATTAAAAGTTGAGTGATTTGAAACCACGTTACTTCACGACGTTTCGATTGTTAGTATCTACAATCGTCTTCGGGTGATGATTTTACAAATTTTTAGACAATGGAAGTCTGTCTGTATTGGTTATTTCAGGGATTTCAAATCATTTTATACAATATTAGACAATGGAAGTCCGAACTGATGAAATTCACCACAAAACGTTGTCAATCGCTTTCAAACAAATGAGTATTTTGCTGTTTCTGTGAAAAGAATCATTAGAGAAATAATGGTTGGTTAATACTATATGGTGCTTTTTTATGGATATTTCTGAGAACTCTCACCTTCCAAAATATAAAATAAATAAACATTTTAATAAGGAACTTTGTATGGGTGTAGAGGAAGTTAGAAAATAAATCGAACCAAAAACAAAAACTGCTAGTTTTAGTTTGTTTTTTTTTTTCAATTTTGAGGATGTAGACAGACTATGGCTTCCTAAACGTTTAGATGGGTATGTATACAATTTTAAGCTCTTTTTCATAGGAAAAACTAGAAAATACGATAAGTTACGTAGTAACTTTTTAGGATGAAGTAGAAGTTTGCCCTTTCTAAAGTTTATTGATTTTTTCATATCGTATAAGATGAAAATTTCCAGAAAGTTCAATAAAAAAGTGATTTCTTTTAAAAAAAAAATCCCCTTTCTATATGGTATCATATTGCAAAAGCTCTACAGTATCTACAAAAAAAAACTTTCATAAAAGTCGATATGAATAAAATAAATCAAACAAGACAAGTTCTAACCCCATAAACTACAGATAATACTTGAACTGAATGTAGATTACCCTGATTGAATATACAGTTCTGTGGGTCAATTAAGGGTTTGATTTCAAATCGAAACTTCATAAAAAGTATTTGTTTTAGTGACCAATGCGCTTTTTTCTCAAAGGGAAATGTTAACCGCTAGAATGTGCAATGTTGATCTGACATAAGTCCGCATATTTTTCGAAAAGGTCACACTCAAACTCCTGAAAAAATTAATGTCTGGGCAGGAATATTGTGAAATCATATCCCATAAATCGAGAGTAGAATCTGACTGGTGATTTATATTTGGAAATTCTTCATAACCTCTTTCAACCACGAATTCAAGGAATGGTGGCCAACAATCACGATGAATTCAAAAATCCAGTTATTTCCAACAAGATAGCGCCCTTCCACATGTTATTAGGCCTGTGAGGGATTGTTCGAGTCAGAAATATCCAGACTCCTGGGGCGATAAGAAAATCAACACATCTATAATAAAAGATGGTACTGATACATTTTTCTTTCCAGTTAACATTTCTGACAGAATGTGATGGAATTACGAAATTCCTAGTCCCAAATTCGAATATAAATAACTCCCCAACCGGTTATCAAAATTAGGAAAAAATGAATGTCATTGAATGAAGAATTGAAATAACTTTCATACGAAATGTCACAAGAGTCCCCCTGATAGCGTCCTCTCGGAAGCAAATAATGTCTCACTATCACTCTTGTTTTTTTCATCAAAAAGTACTAAAAATTACTTCTTCTCACAATGTTTTTCCACTCTGATATCTTGCACTGAAAGTTAAGAGTGAGGACTTTTTATGTCCGCACTGTTTATACCTTTTGCAGTCACGTCTTTTATCCCTACAAAATTTCTATGTTTATATTTCATAAGTCTTCATTATGTATGAATAACACATTCTCAAATACACTATTATTACAACATAATCTATCGGAAATCCATGAAAACTAATATTATACCACTTTCAATATCAAAACGATGTGACTAATATACACAATATTTTGTCAGATTTATAACAATATTCTTTAGACGTGACTGAGGCACTAGATACCGTGTACCATGGCATTTCAATTCAAAGTTTAGAGGAAAACAATATAAGGTAGCTTTCCATTGATATCATCAACAACTACTTGAATAACGGAATACAACGTATTCAAAACTCACTTTATTGTGAGATTTTCACTAAACGAACACTATAGCGAAATACGTGTCGCGGTTTTTGTAAAACCCTTTTTAGTGAAAATAATACAATAAACTGTATTATTGTAAATAATGAGTATTCAAAATGGGACATCCGGGTTCAGAACATGTGGAATATTTCCGTTTAATCCAGAACAGATTCCTGATTATGCATTTGTCCTTGACGACGTAGCACAAATTCCAGAGAATCTTCATCCAGAACAACATGTCATCGAGGAGAAAAATGGAAATGACTTTCCAAATCTCCACAGACAAGATGTTATTGCAACTAATGTTCGTGAAAACAGAAATCCATCCGAAGATATTCTGCCGGTTTTTCGTATAGAACCAGTAGCATGTAACAATAGAGGTTATCGAAAACAACATGCTGAAGTACTAACTTAACTCAAAAAAGCAAAGATGGAAGAAAAAATTGATCAATCAAAAAAACAAGGAAAAGGAAAAAAGAAAAGAAAGACCAAGAAGACCTGAAGAAATTTCCTAGAATGAGAACTAAGCAGTAACAACGAAATTTGAAAAGAAGTGAACTATCTTAATGCAGAATAGTCATAGGTCCAGTTCATCGGACACCGAAACAGAGGTAGTAACGAAGAATGGCAAGTTTGATAAAATTTAGATATTTGCCCAACATGCAACGGACATTTTTTGGACAAAAAAGTTTCCAAGTGCTCCAAGGCTTGAATGTGTACGATGTTTTCGATGGGTCCACGAAATCTGTACTCAATCTGGCAGATTCTGCGAGGATTTTACTCCGTTATCGGAGAGAGCTAAAAAGAAAACAGCAGCTTAAAGTATGTCATTTTCGGCCTTTATTGATGTGCAGTGAAAAGTTTTTTATTCTTATTTATATTTTATTGAAAATTAAAACTTATTATACATGTGCATGTCATATGCACCTCTCCGAAATATTAATCATTATTTCGACTTCCACTCCGGAGTATGTACTTGTGGAGTTATTTCCTAGCTTTGTCTGTAGGTGGCGAGGAGAACATTTCGCTGGGCCGACTGCAGGAAAAGTATATGACTAGCTGAAATTATATTTGTTTGGTCGGGATACTCAGACGATTTATTTCGTTCTGAAGTGACCATGCCCGGTACTGATGATGGGGCAATCACCCCGAAACCGGTATATCGGTTGGTCGTACCGACCAAATGAAATTAATTTCTGCTTTTCATAGTGGGAAATAACGCGCGACGAATCTTCTAAATCGAAGACGTCGCATAGATGCCTGATGGTTTTACTTCAGCTCTCTGCGCGGCATTAGCGGGGTTAGTTGTTGTTTTTCCGTCGAGTATCTCCCACGTGTACCTACAAAATAGTAGGTCTACATGAGAAACAAGGAGTAAAGTGTTCTTCATCTGAACTTGGAGCATGTATATATATTGTAGTCCCTCAAGTATGCACATTATCGGTTCACAGCTGTTTTCAAAGATTGATATTATATTCTAATATCTTAAATTATAAATTATTTATTTTAAGTGCAGGTAATTCTCAATACAGCGATAGTCGTTTTTGGCATTTATTTCAATTCATCTGAAAGTAAGGTCAACAACTATCTTGATGAATATAAGTGGTGATTACAGTTATTTCTCACACAGTGTAAAACAATTTTCCAAAAATGTCTATGGTTTAGGAGAATTAAACTTCTATCTTGGGAAGCCATTAAGCTCCACAGGACCTTGATCTTAGGGAGCCTTAAAGATCATATATAGAAGGAAGATGCAGCATACAGCAAGTCAAAAGGCATTCAAATATAAAGGTACTGTGGTTCTCCAACTAGAAGATAGATAATGCAACCGAAACATTATGGTGAAAAAAAGAAAGCAAAAAACTGAATTGAAAAAATAAACTGAAAATAAATACATTTCAAAGCATTTTTCATAAACAGGTAGGTGGGTATTTATAGATTTATAAAATATTTGAACAAACTGCGAAAGGACTGTAGTCTTTTGGAGTTATTTGAAAAAATAGTCTTCAGTCTCATTTTCCTTTGAATCCGCATATCTTTATTATATGTTTCATATGAAATGAAAGAAGATGATTTTCTTTCGAAGTTCAGGTGTGTCTACTTGGGGAATTTTAATGAAATTCATAAATCAAGTCACATACTGTTCTTTCAGTTATCAGGAATTGATAGATGTTCCCAACTGACAGAAATTACATAAAGGCTTTTGAAAATAAACGAAATTTTCTCAAGAAACTTCACAGATGTTCAGATAGCTAATAAATAATTTATTCAAATGCATAATCTAGCCAAGAAATCAAATCTATATATGACTATTCCATAATAATTGTGACATGTTAAGACAAAATTAGGAATGAGTTGACAATTTATATTTAAGTTTCAGGTTTTGGTTATTAAAATGAGCTGAAATTGTAAAAAAAGGAAACGTGAACACACTGGGAAGTCATAGAGTTTCATTCTTTAGAAGGGGTTTGAAATATTATATAATACAAGCAAATATGACACTATGAGAACTACTATTTCATTGAAAAAAAAAATTCAAACTGTTTTATAGGCGAGACGCCAACTTGATAGATGAAACGCGTGTCGACAAGAGTATTGCATTTCTCGTGGTTGAAAAATAAACTTGTTTTGGAAACATCATTTTTTTAATGTTTTCTCATAAATTTAGAAATTTGCTTGTAACAGGTTTTGTGTAAATTTAGCTCTAATATCTTTAAAACTGGGTTGAATCTGTTTTCTTTACCATCGTTTCACTTGTACATTGGAGTAAATTCATGCATCAATCTTGAGAGCAGTTGGATCATTGATTTTCAGTGTTCAGTAGCAGCATTCATTTACGATCATAGATAAATATTCACTCACTAATGTCTATGCCCTCAAAGTTGAAATTATTTTCACCAAATTTGACATTCTCGATCTTATTCGTGAAAAGAGGGGATAGGCGCTTCATGCAGGAGATATCCCAGAAGGATTATTATTACCATTCATCCCTTTATGATACAGATAGAACTAATACAACTTTCTCATTCAACTACCTTTTATAAATCATTTTTATCGACAACTCTCCTGATGTATCCGAAATCTCAATGGCAGTTAAATTAATTCTTAAATAGGCAACTTTCCCCTAGTTCAATCGACTTATTTGTATCTTACCACTTGCCATCTATAAACAATCAAAAAAGACAATGACAACTTGTTTACATTTGCAGATCCCCAACCAAGAAAACTGTAATACGAACTAGTGCGACTATAATCCGTTTGACCACAGCGCCGAATAAAAATTATCAACAATCAATTCAATTCATGTATCACCTAAATCCTGAATGCAGCAATCAAAAAAAAATTATTTTTACAAAATACTATTAGAAAGTAAACTTTCTATTAATATTCCTTTGAGAAGGATTGAATTATTTTGTTTGTTGAATTTCAGTGATACCTACATGAATTAAATTGTTTGATAATATAATTTTTATTCGGCGCTGACGTCGAGCTTATTTTTGTGGAACTACATAACTGCATATAATGTGTATGCCATTCGTCATAGTACTGTAATAATCCGTTTGACCGCAGCACCGAATAAAATATCAACATTTAATTCTCGTATCACGGAAATTCACTAAAAAAAATGAAGTTTGTGAAGATCAGATCGTAAGGTGTAGTTTATGAAATTACTATGGATCTCCATCAAGTAAAGGATGAATCAATCAGAAAAAAAAAACAAAATAATTCAATTCATTTCAAAGGAATATTAAAAAGTAAAACGGCGTGGCACGCCGTTTTACTTTCTATTAATATTTTGTGAAAATGAATTGTATCAATTGTGACATTTAGGTAATACATGAAGTGAATTGATTGTCGATAATTTTTATTTGGCGCTGCGATCATACGGAATATTGTCTTACTATCTCTAGACTAACATGCTGCCAGATCTACAAATTCAGCTTCAGCAAGAATTCGCTAGACGCGGATTCTTGTCATTTACAATAGAACAAATATTGCGAACAATCGTTTTTGATGTGTCCAACAAATGCATGAATCAATTAAATTCAAACAAATGAATTGTTAGATGAATAAATTGGGGAATGAAGATTTGTGACAATAAAAAAACTGGCGTTCGATAATTGGGAGTAGGATAATAAGTATTAAAATATGATATAATAATAATAGTAAAAGGTCTCTCAAGAAGGGCTTGACCCATTTTTATGAATTTTGTGTTTTTGGATTTGTCTTCGTCGGGAATAGGATAATAAGTAATAAAATATGAAATTTTATCAATAAATATTATAATAAAAGAGGCAAAACATCAGTGATAATAGTGACGTGTTATAATAAAACGTAACTGACAGCTCATTTGTTATAACAAAACGCAACTGACAGTTCACGTAATGTTGTCTATGTCTATGGTTTGTTTAAAATTATCACAAAGTTGACGGGTTATATGTTTGTTTTGTGCAAGAATTATTATAATATGAATCTTATTGTGACGATATTATTATTAACAATGCCGCGACGGAGAAGATCGGATATTTCCTGACAAAGGATTCGAAACATCGCGAATGTCTCATTTTTAGTGAAAACTTGGAAAAAACGCGATATTGTGCATACACGTCGCGATGCTAGGCAACGGCAACAAATATTCTTATATGGTTAATCGTTGTACATGCTTTATTTATTCTTGCACCTGATAACAAAATGAAAAATGTATATAACATACAATAGGTCCCAAGGCCAAACAATGTCGGGTTGTGACTTGGATTTAAGCACACCTTGTTTTTTACACTGACAATCATACGTGGCAATCGTGGCATGCTCTCGAGTGGGCAAACCATCCAGTTTGTTTGTGTTAGCTAAACTAACTAACTAAACTAACTAAAAATATTGTACACACTATAGTATCAAGGTATTATTATTATTTGTGGTATTGTTCTGATAGAAATAATCTAAGTGGCAAACCAACGTTTGCCGGGTCAGCTAGTTCTTTGAAATTATTTTTTTTTTCATTTTTTAAATAATCATTTGAGGATTTATTTTTCTTTGAAAATCATAATAAGCATTTCTCAAGAGGATAACGAAAAAACATCTTCTCATAATCGATTCAATTGTTTATTCAGTTGAATATTTGTAAAAATTCTGGCTATAGTTTCATTGTTTGCCGAATGTAATTGGAATTTCAAAAACAATTATATTTAACAAAAAAATAGTAACTTCGTGATGCTACCTTCGTCCTCGCACACTGAGGATGTGCTGCCACAGTAGCAGACGAAACGTTTGGTACTGTAATATCATTCGACCACGGCCTATCAGACTGCATTTTGTTACTTCTAATCGTGACTCCGGCGGTTGAAGCATATGTTCTTATAAAAAAAATATCTTTTTTTTTTCATTTCTCGTAATATTCAATATTACACGATAGTTGCTGCTTCATTACTCTGATAATGTCACTTATGGCGAAACGAAATTCCAACATTTACGTACCTATAATTCAGACGTCTTCCACCAAGTCCATTTCACTACAAATCTAACGTACAGAAATTACAAAATCAGATCCCGATTTTGTTCAATAAAAAAGGTTAAAGACACGTAATCCTGAGAAAGTGAGAAAGCATTTTGAAACATCATTGAGATAGCAAGTTGGACATAAAAATAAGATATAACAGTCTTCGTCTCTGTCTTACTCTGACCATACTATACCCTTGGATGATTCCCACTGATTACCAATATTCAGGCAACACTGTCGGAAGAACTATCCACTGTAGTTCGAATCGCAAGAGTATATGCAGAAGACTTAAAGCCGTGAGTTTGTCAACAAGTATACAACCGGATGAGGTAAATACCAT
>WOGR01007349.1:0-12462 GCA_015342045.1 Leptinotarsa lineolata | reverse complement strand
TAGATTTAAGTGTGACTGGGGATTCCTCTTCGGATGAGTTAATTGATTCTGAAACTTCATAAGCATAACATAGGTTATTATTTCTTTGCTTTGTAGTTCTCTTTCTAAATAAAAGGAACAACAATTATTTTGTAAATTTTTCTGTGTTTTTGAAGTACTGTATCAGGCATAATAAGAAAATGTAATCTGTTTCACCATTGACAACAGGTAGCGCCACCTACTATAACAATTTTTACGTAATTACCTATGTGTTCGAATGAATAGAAATATTATTTTGGTACGCCTTTGCAGAGTTGGTGAGAGGATTATCCGTTGGTCACTTCGAATGCGACGTTGCTAATGAGTCACCTTCAATTGAAAATTGTTATACTATAGTGGAATCAAACGTGCCAAGTCACTTGAACACATCCCGTGAAAGTATCTATTAAAGAGAGAAAAATCTCCAATCTTTCTTCGATATTTCAGACTATCAAGGTTGCAAGTGATGTTCGTGCTTCCAATCAGGCGGCAGGCTTTGGATGGAATCCAGCAGCTTCAGGGTATGCTTAAGGGTGGTGATCCATACATTTGAAATGCTTCAAAGGAGATCTGATCTGAGCTTTATGCATCAAAAGTTGCTAGAGTTTGTACAGTTTTCTGGTTCGGAACAGTGTACCAAGCTTTTGAGAAGACATATTGGTGTCCATTTTAACTCCCAACAAACGTATCGGTGCAGAAAGTGGAATTGTCTTCCCTGACGGTATTATATCCGGTTCGGAGACATTTATCTTTTTGAAAAAACCAATGACTGGGTTTTCGTGGCATTAAATTGAACCTGGTTACTTCCACCCCAATTCGAAATCACCTCCAGATTCTCATTAAAATATGCAACCTCCTACTGCCGGTGAAGATGGGCATCCGCAGCCGATCTCCTGGAATCCAAATGGAATGACGAGGCAAGTGTGCTGGATTCCTGTTTTTTTTCCAATAAGTCTTGATAGTCTATTTTGCAATTCATATTGTTTTTCGAAGGATTATCTTCTCTAGATGTTTCGGGATAATTTTGGCTTTTTTAGAAACAGATCCACAATGAAATTGATCTCTGCTTAATTTACTACTTTTAAGGAGATGGTTGTATTTTTCATTTGGCATGACGCTGGGGAACATACCTTGTTTTGGTGATTATGTAATCCGGGTTAGGCAGCCATGTATGGAGAGATTGAATTTGAACCTTTCGCTCCTATTTGCGACGGGCATCCCCAACATAGTCGGCAGCAATGCTATGCGACCACCGAGTTGGTAGACTTGTTATTTGGTATACAAACCAGGATGTCGCAACAAATTACGGCCAACTATCCCTGAGGATGCCTGTCGCTGTTATGGGAGAAACATTTGGAGTCAGTCTCTCCATTAGACCATGAAAGCTTCAAACTTCATTTCATGCATTGTTTTCATTGTTCATACTTCTATTTAACTCCAACAGAATCAGCACGGTGTTAGTAGCTGCTTTTCGAAATTTTCGATTGTATATAAGTAGGATGCAAATCCCACTATATCTATATGGTTGGGTTACTGTTAGGGTTTCTCCAAGCTTCTTTTTTTTTACAAAACCCACCTGGTGGTGGTTGCGAGGGGACTCCGGGATATTCTGATGAGCCTTCTGGAGCTCCAGGCCCCAAGGTGGAAAACCCGGTAGGTTCTTGAGGGGGAATATACGGTGGCAATGTTGAGATACCAAGAATGCTGGGTCTTTCTGTCTCTAGGGGCGGTGGGGTGGGGTATCCTGGTCGTTTCGTCGTTTCGATCAAGGAGGGATACGAGGAAGGTCCTTCGCTGGGGTAACCTGTGACACTAGATGGGGGTTGCGGTGAGGTGGGGTATTCTGGTCGTTCCGTCGTTTCGATCAAGGGGGGATACGGGGAAGGTCCTTCGGTGGGGTAACCTGTGACCCTAGATGGGGGTTGCGGTGAGGTGGGGTATCCTGGTCGTTCCGTCGTTTCGATCAAGGGGGGATACGGGGAAGGTCCTTCGGTGGGGTAACCTGTGACACCAGGCGGAGGTTGTGTTTGAAAGCCCGATGGCGGTGACGGGGGAGGTAGCGTGCTTGGACCTTTTGGAGAATTGGACGTGCATGATTAAAGGTGTAACTTGATGATAACGGTAAGGGCCACAGGAAATTATTCCTTATACCGCTTTTGTGGATCAAGATAATTCACTTACCTGCTGGTCCTGTCGGGTAGCCGGGCGTTTGGATGATTGGGGGTTGGGTAGGACCACTTGGATAGGGAAAAGGTGGTTGTGGAGTGCTAACTGGTGGGTAACCGCCGTCGATAAAATTTCCGCTTTCGTCTGTTCCATCGCCATTACGGCTAGGCTCGAACGGTCTTGGTTTTTGCGTAACTGTAGGAGGGAGGTATTCTCTCAGGCCACCCTGTCGAACTGAGAAAAAAAGGTAATCAGTAACTGGTATGATTGGAACTCATGGCTAATGACTCCATCAAGAATGGTTTTTCAAACTAGTACCTTCAATGCTTCATGAGCATGACAACATGACTTCATGTCCTTGTAATTTCTAGTCTTCTACAATTAGAATTGAAAGTAATAAAAATAGAAGGTATTTTTCCTCACATTAATGATAATATTTATTCGTGTAAGATGTTGAATACACTAGAATAAAAATACAGAAATAACACATAATTAGTTCAAAACAAACTAAATGGTGGAATGATTGAAACTATGGCAGCAATATTTGAGAAATGGAATTGAAGAAAATTACACTTTTTATAAGAAAGAACAAAAGAAAGTTAAAGAATTAGTAATCCGAGCTAAGCAAACATTCTGAGAGGAATTTGGGAAAGAATTGAGAAAAACAGCAAACGTAATGAAACATTTTTATAAAATGTTAAAAAGTCTGCGAAAAAAAACAACCCAATTTATTTCAGATCAAAACAAAAGATAACAAAATACTAACTGATAAAAAAGATGGAAGGAAAATTTACAAGAACTATTGAATGCTAATGTTACAACAAGAGCATGTAGAAGCAGAAATACACGAATATCAGGAGGAAGATGACGACACTATTGGCACAAACGAAGTTAAAGAAGACTTAAACGTGTTTAAAATTCGGTGGGCATGATAAAATTATTTCAGAGATGCTGAGAAACTCAGGAATTGTTGGTATAAATGTTGACTGAAATGTTCAAAATATCTAGGAATACAGGTACCTCAAGATTGGAAAATTGAATTCATATTGTCAATATTCAGGAAAGGTGATACAAAAATTGTGGTAATTACAGGGAAAATGCATAGATAAGAATGGTGTCCAAAACTCACGGGCCTATTTAAATTGAATACTAAGAACGATTATAGAACCACTTCCGATTATACCATAGTCTGAATCGTTTATCGGCAAAGAGAAGTCAATACGATAACGAAGTTGTTGCTCTATTGGACTATATTTAGACCAATCTCAACCTATGGCAGCCAGATACGTGTTCGAAGTCAAGCAGTCAGAAGCAAAGTAAATGCTGTGTACATTAAATATCTTAAAACAGTTGAAGGTATTACAAGACTCTATAGGATAAGAAACGACACAGTTTGAAACAAAAGCTGCAAACGGAACTAATACACATTATAGATACAAAAAGGCTTAAGTAGTTTGATCACTTATGTGGGATGAATGAAACCAGTCAGGTAAAACGAAGGTGAATGGAAAGCAAAAGTACAATAGAAAAGAGGAAATTTTAGACCGAGGAAAACATGAAACGATGAAGTGGAAGACACATCTGACAGAAGCAACATAACAAGGAGCTAAGCAAGGAACAAGGGGAAAACTAAAGAAGAAAGGACCAGATTTGTGTGTAACAATATAAATGTCTTCAAAATTATCAAGACGTTTCCTACACTCATGTGCTCTGCTTGGTAGCTTAACTTGAAATTCTAGTTCATAAGTATAGCAAATTGAATTTATTCTTAACAGATAAGCAATGGGTAGATAATGAGTAATGAGATAGGAATGGAAAATGAAATTGATAGAAAATTGTGTGCACCTTCGTGAAGTTCGAGGTGTACTGAGTTGAACCTCAAAACGATGAGCAGCCACATCAGTGAGCAGCAAATATCACATGTCATTGAAAACTACAAATCATGAACTCTGGTGTCATGGACTGAATACTGTCAATTGGAATTAATATGTATACCAAAAATTTTAAAGAAGTTTGTTTTGCTCGTAATACTAAGTACTTGAGATTATAATATTTGCACCTTACCGTTTGTTGAGTATAGTGTCAATAAAGTGTGTTTTAATGAATATTATGTGTGTTAAAGTCCTCTATCCTAAATCTATTTTCTAATTTCTAAAATACATAAAATAATGCATATAACAATGTTCACGTAAGCATGGGACGAGATTAGGAGCTTTGCTTACTTATGCTGACGAGGGGAGGGGGGGGGTAAATAATTGACTCCCTATGTTTTTTCAAAGAAACTCCAACTGGATTTAAATGGTACGTCAATTATCATAGAAGCCTTGAAGTAACGTTCTTTTAAAAAAAGTATAAATTTTATTTATTGTCACAGTACAAAACAACAAAAAGTTTAATGGCGCAATAGTAATTAGCTACGTTATTGACCAACAATACCCTTCAATCCATCAGACTGTGAAACATCAGTGAACAGCTTCATGCGGCAAAGCGATTGGAAATTTATTACTTTTCTATACTGTAATATCCTTCTGTATTTCATTAAGTGTTATGACACATTAACATCAATTTGTCCAACTCAGCAAGCAAAATCTCCTTTCATTTTTATGTCACAATACTTTTTCGAGATATAGTAATTTTGTATTTTGTTTCGGTACATTCAAATAGATTATTAACGTGAGCGAAGAGTTAATAATAATGAATTTGAATCTTATTTTCTTCTTGCCGTGATTGATCAGAATTCATTTGAATCGGTTCAGTCAATATAAAACCTCGCAAAACAATAAACAGTTAATGTTATTATTCAAGCTAGGCGTAGCATATAGTTATTTATTACTGATATTATTCAATTAGTTTTAAAAGCTTCCTGAGGAATAGCATTGTTTCTGAAATAGGATTCGAGGCAATAATAACCTGAAAAATGTAGTTCTAGTATGTTAAATATAATAACGATTACCAAAAGCAAGACTTTGGCGGGATTATTAACAAAAATTAGTAAGATTAGTCATATTTACATGCATTGTCATATCTAGCTACAGTATATGGCGAATAGGCAGTCCTAGTTTCCTCCGTGTAGGACCTACTTCTTCGGTTCTGCTGTGTGTATACTCCTTGGAGCCATTGCAGGATATTTTGTACCATCTGGTCCGCACTGGTTTGCCTGGAGAGTCTAGAATCTAGAATCGAAACAGAATGAGTATATAGACAATATCAGCAAATCTGAAACTAAAACGCTTCGTTGTACACAGTTCCAATAGTCTGATCTCTTAAACAAACTTCTACAGAAGAAACTGGATTGTCCACTATTGGAGAGAAATAGATTTTTATGTATTTACAGACTTCAAGAACTAACTGATAATAATACTAAATAGACTATTGATATTCATTATGTATAAGTACAACTCCTGCTAGGATTTATCTTTGACTGGTTTTGTAACTCCTCAGAACTCACTTTACATATGAATATTTCCGAACCGTATGCTTTCGAAGCGTACCATACCACAGCACGAATCAATCTAATACAGAGCACAATAGGCTACTGATTGACACTGGAAGTTTGAAACCAAACAGTTCTTGGACTACAGTAGGGAACCCACTCACTTTTGACCTAACCCAACCATACTGCATATGTTGTATTCTTTCAGTATCTCAAATTCTAACATTACCTTTGTACCTCTGCTTCTTTTCGTAGTGAAGTTTCTGATTTGGTGACCTTGATTCAGACCAGAAGTTTTTTCCTTATATATGGCAATTTATTGGCAACCAGTTATAGTCTCAGTACTCCCAACAAGTCTACAGAGGTCTTGCAATAACCAAAAGCAAATTGAAATGGGTTTATATTTTTAGGAAAAATTAGTTATTGGGAGTGAAAGGTGTTTGACTTTTTACCTCTCCTTTTTTTTATGAAATATGCGAGAATATTTCGAAGGAAGGTAAAAAGCAAATGAGTACAAATTAACTCTTAATAAAGATGGAGACGTATTAAACCAAAAACAATTCTTCCCCTACCGAAGACACTTTTGGTAAACTTTTTGGATACCTTTGGACTACGAATACTAACAGAAAATTTACGGGAAACCGTCGAATAACAAAACATGGAATGTAAATTTTATAACAAATAGTACTCACTTTTTTTTCTGTCTTGTTTGTTCGATGAGTTTTGTTCTGCTAAAATTTCTCCTACAAGCAAACATGTCGCAGCTAAAACGACGATGGCGCGAGGTTTTTTCATTCTGGAAAAGAAAAAACAGGAGTTTGAATCTTCATTAGCATTTAAAGGAATCCGAAAGAAACAATAAGAAATGATATTCATGAAGTAATTCCCGGGAATTCCAAGATGAAGAAAATTTGATTCCTCATTGAAGCATTTTTTCGTTGAAGTTTGTCGAGTTATAATCGAAATTTGACGTGTTTCGGGATTTTTTAAAAATATGTACAGTAAACGAAATAATGAATTTATCCCATTTGGCTTTCACACACTGTATATGTAAGAGTAATTAATTTTGAACAACTATTCTTTTTCATAGCAAAAAAATTTGGGGCCCCAGGGCCTTCAGACTTCCAAATCCGGCCCTGGCTGTAAGAAACAGTCTAAAATAATGACTATAGTGGAAGAAAATAAACATGGAATGAACATGAAAAGTAGCATCAAAAGAGTGTACACCTTATTTTCTGAACAGAATGGTACATTGTCATAAATTATTGAGAATCATAGTAAATTTACTCGATAATCAATCACGTTCTGCTTTTTGAATACGCGTTCCCCGATACTTTTAGAGTGATCAATTAAAATTCTGTAGCTTATGAAATGTTTCGAAAATATGCGCCGTTGAGATCCTAAAGCAGATTTCTAAACTTCGAATATTCTTCTCGGAGTATCGTGAAATTCTGTTCCAACGGTTCACTTACTCCTATCTCCTTTCCTAATATCAAGCTTTTCTTTATGCAAATTTAATTGGTTTAATGCTGCACCGACCGAACGGAATATATGGATATCAAGTCGTGATTGGTGTTATTAAAATAATGAAGTTGATTGAAATCTCAACTTGACCCCCAATGCTTTGATTCTCTGATGAAAATTGCAGCAGTCGAATTATGCCGTTGCATAATGTATCTGAGCGATATAGCTGACAAAAATTAGAATGGTATTAGCATCGAAGGTAAATTTTTCCTCTACCCAGCCGCATATTATTAAAAAAAATAGATTTTGGTCGTTCCTCAGTGCAACTCTGTACAAGCAGCCTTTTCTGGGAGATCACGTGCACTATGCATGATGATGTTTTATAGCACTCCGGTGCTTAGATGGACAGAGTTTATGTCAATGTTGATTGCCTTCTGAAACACTCGATGCAGTACAAGGTGTTCTTTGATATTAGTCTGTTGCAATTTTACCAATGTTCATATCTTCCTTCAAGACGAGTAGCCAAGTACGATCCATTTCCCTCCAGCTTTAAGAAAATACGATGTTTCTTTGAGGTTACATTTCTTAGAGTGGGGTTCACTGGCAATCATTTACAATTTGTTTCATTCAACAAGATGTCTGATTTCAAAATGTGATCTGACAATTTTGATCCTGTTGATTGTCTACTTCTGATGTTATTCAATGTTCATTCTCACGCACTCTCAATGATCTTTAAGTTTCACCAATATAACTTTCAATAAAAGAACAAGGTATCTTGTGAATGCATTTTTTTGTTTTTTCCTCTGTATTTTTTGGTTTTGTTTGTGTAGTTCTCAGTGTATTTTAGTTTGGTGATAAGTTTTAATATTATAATCTGTTTTCATATAGGTGTGCCGCAGGGTAGCGTTTTAGGACCTCTGCTTTTTATTTTATGACAACAAAATATAAATGAAACAACTTTGATTTAAATAATATCTACAATCTAATATCTATGTATCAAAATGATCTGACCCATTTTCAATATTACATCAAAAAAAGGAAGTTGACCATCTTGTTCAATCTCCAGTGTGAACTTCATTGTCGGTGCTTGTACGTTATGATGATTTAAAAAAGCATTCAGGTCATTATGACTTTAATCCCAAATAGCAAAGTTACAGTCTCTAGAAACAACTGTATGGAGTTCTCCGTTAACGTTTTTAATATTTTTCAGAATGTGAAACGTGAAAGATCCCAGAAAGTTCGACAAAAGAAAATATGCTAAAGGATAAATGGACGAAACCGATACCCTGTATATGTCAGATCGATTGAGATAAATTTTCTAAGGACGTTTTCAACTTGCAGATGTTGTAATAAATTGTCACAAGTTGTCAACGGCTAATGATAGAAAACTACATCATTATACAGATATTGTAATATGTCTCTAATTTATAGAAAAGCACTCTAGAGAAACATTTGTTTTATCATTATAAACTATTAAAATGAAAGTATTGTTATATCGTTGAAAATCGAACAGTAACAGGAAAGTGTTTATAAAAACCCCATGCACTTAATTTTTCTTTCACTTTCAATTCAGAATCAATAGAGTAAAATTTCGTTAATTTGTATAGAAGGAAAGTATTTTCATCGATTTTTATGTTTATCTTCTAGGAATGTAGGGTTTCATGGCTAGCGTCAATATTTTGGTTGGTTTTGGTGAAACCCGGAAACCAACCAAAACATTAACATTTGTGTTTGCTAAGATGTATTAGATTGATTGGATTATCTGCCAAAAGGTTTATTTATTCTGGTATATTCTGAAACATTCTAAATTATAACTTCGATTTTAAACTAGAATTTGTAACTTTAAACTCGGAATTCTATAGTACATTCGGTATTGTCTGAGAGTGAAAGAATTTCAAGAATGCAAACATGCCGGTACATCAAAGAAAGTAACATAGTCGTCTCAAGCAAGTGGCATGCAATTCATCTACAAAGTCACTGAGATATTTCTACCCGCTATGCCCCTTGAGAACGCCGCTAACGAGACATTTTCTCATATTGCGTTACAGTTAGTAATAATAATCGTCGGAATGGGGGGTATTAATATAAATTTTCCAATGATATATTCATATAATTGAAATATCGCGAAAATTAATTTTGTTTAAATCTTTCATTTTGATAAGGACAATATTTGAATATATTTGAAAAAGTTTTTTATCAATTTGTCAGTAACTTGATTTTATAAAATTTTGCATATGGAAATAAATATGTTTCATCTGGTGATGTTTTAAAGACTATCGATTTTCTTCATTCAACCTATTTAAATCAAAACATTTATAAGTCTACAGGAATTCGTTAAGTGATTCTTCACTGGATGAATCAGTTCATTGGGATTGATGACAACTGGAATCATTTTTTCTGATAATGAGTCTATGCGATTATCCAGATCCCACATCTCTGCTTCCATTCTGATTATTTTGTCGATACATATTTCCCAAGCTTTTTGGTCAACTGTTTCCAGAGCACTAAGACTAACTCCCCTACCATGGTCGTTAAACTCCCTACAGAAAATAAAGTAATATTTTCTTCCTAGGGAAAAAGCCAAGTCGGTCCTATTGATGACTGACACCTATCGGGTATAATCCAACTCCCTTTATGGTATTAGCCATGGGAGTAGTTGTTTTCTGATACGTGTCAGTCCATTAACCTACAATGTAAGGAGTTTGAGACTGGCCTGATTAAATTGTTTCTTTAGATGATTTGATTTACAGCCAGTCTTCAAGTATGCCCACTTATAAGAGAAATTGGGTGAATTTCGGATATGCGGTTGGTTAGTACCTCATTTACCAGGTGGGGCGTTAACGGACATCTTGTTTGTTGTTCGCTTCAGCTCAGTTCGAGGAATGATACGCTGAAAGGAATTTGGATTTTAATTATGGATTATCATCGACTCTATGTTGATAAGGGAAACTACCTTGCACTGCCGAGAGGCCAAGTAGCCTGAAACCGGTCTGCAAGTGTGCCCATTCAATAATTGAGAGTCGATTCTGGCAGTTGTATCGCCAACAGCATATGCAGGAAATACTTCAGTGAAGATTCCTGCACTGACACCTGTCGGATATAATCCTACACCGTTCGTGGTATTAGCCAGAGGAGTAGTTGTTTTCCGATAGGCATCAGTCCATTTACCTACAGTGTAGATGATTTGAAAAATCTATCCATCTAACTTAATCCAAACTTTTCAATTTTACCTTTTTTGTACCATATACTGTTTCCGTTCAGTAATACTGGTATCGTTAGAAATATACATTTATTCAGAGAAAGTAATGTCATATTTCAAACCATGAACTCTAGCATTTCTTGAAGCTGTTGACTAATTGATTATCGTGGACAAATAAGGACCCTACATTTTCTATTACAGAACGTTTATGTAACGCCCCTGGGCAATGTCGTTAACCGACCTTCACTCCTACGACTCTTCTCCACATATAATAAGAGAAACTCGTATATTTTTTCAGAAGCAATATCCCGATATTGACATTTTCACCTAGCCATCTTCGAAAGTGAAGGTGATGATAAATAACACTTTGTTGTATCAGTGTCCAATTAAAACGATGTAATAATGTTTGTTCATGAGATCACATCGTTTGCATATATTTCATTCGATGTGATCGTTCACACGAAAGAAAAACCATTAATTTATTTCGCGAAATCTATGCCAACGAAAAGAATTTTTTTTGAATCATCTCAGACGTACATAAACTAGCATTGGTGAATATCAAAATGGCACGAATTAAAAGATATGAATGCAATAGCAAACATAAAAATATAAATATACTAAGGGAATGAATATTAGTTCGTGAGTGTAAATTGTTCGTATTGATTAATGGTTCTATTAACTTTAGCTGTCATTATTCAGAATGGATTCAATTCCACTTCAATTTATCTCTCTTTACGTACAATAAAACATTCATTTTATAAAAACCAACATGAAGTAAATAGGGCAGTTGTTTTTTTCAGTAAATTACTCAAATATTTTCACTTACTCCAGTAATTCATAGATCTTTTATATACAGTGCATTCCATTTGAAAAGAGCCACCCTGAATAACTTTTGGTAAAATTATTGTCAAGAAAAATAAAAAAACACGTCACCAATAGTATACAGGGGGACACATTTTGACATATTCAGATTTGATATTACTTCCCCTATCGCACCTCCAGAGCATGTCACCAATTTTTTTAATGGATCACCCTATATTGTTTCGATTTCAACAAAATATAAAACATAAAGCCTGAAGCTTATGGTTCGGGAGCTACAAATTATTTGAGTTGAAAACGAGCCATCCTTATTTTACTACTTGACCATTTGGTACAGTCAGACAGTAAAAATATATACGCATACATATTGAAATAAATAATAATAAATAATTTCATGCAACACATAAATATAGTTATAAGAATATAAAAAGTGAATGCATAAAAAATAGAAGTAAATATCTACATCGTAAACATTATCAAACTATACAGTTCAGGGTCAAATGTGTAAATCAAACAAAAGGTTAAAATAGTCGTACCGTTCAAATACTTAATTTGAAATTTAATTTTTTACGGAGTTAAAATTTCTGTCTGAATAGAATTCGTCTAAAGAATAATAAGCCTTTGAAATCAGTAGCTTTTTTACGGTGTTTCTAATAAATTTAGTGAAAAATGTTATGGCAAATGGTTAAACATTTTTTTCCCATTATATATGAAAACCTCTTTATTTTTGATGTTATTGGAATCGGTAAACTTATATTGAGCTTATTTCTCGTATTTCGTCGAGGCAAACTGAAAATTTCGCTCCTATTTTTTTTTGCATTAGACATACCATTTCCAAGATAAGTATAGAAGGCCAGGTCTTGTGAATAAAGATCAACAGAAATCCCTGAATCCAATTCTACACATATTTCTAACTCCTCTTTTTTGTAGTACAAACACCCTATCAAACATGTATTTGCAACACGTTCCTCAAAAACAGAAACCGTATCGCAGATAATATTCAATGAGAGCAAAGCACACATTTTTTGCCACAATAGTGCCCAGTTCATTTCCTGATACTCTGACTGCAAAGCATCCTGATAAAAATTTTCCACATGAGTTATTTATGTGACCTTCGAAATCCATATTTTTATCTATTTGTTATCCCAAAAATTTTACTAACATTTTGTTTACTAATAATTGAGTACCCAGGTAAATATCCACTGTAGAGAACTTGAGGGTGATGATGCTAGTTTTTGAAATATTAAATGATGAGAGATTAGCATCACACCAGTCTTTTATTTTTATCATATCCCTGCTGATTAAATCATGCAGTTACCTTCCATTCATGCAAGCCAAAATAATGTATCATCTGCGAATTGGG
>WOGR01007347.1:0-12464 GCA_015342045.1 Leptinotarsa lineolata | reverse complement strand
AATCTGACATGTAACAATTCATGACTGACTTGGGTTATCGTGGTAACAGTGAGAAATTATTTCTCACTGTAATGGCGGATATTTCTCACAGCGTGAGAAATCTTTCGTTTTGAACGTATGAAAGTGATGAGAGGAGTGGCACATCGATAGCATCCGTAAAAAAATATATTTTTTTCTATTTTCAGGACTTTGGCGACGTCATTCCCGGACATGGAGGTGTGATGGACCGTTTTGACTGTCAGTTCCTGATGGCCACTTTCGTGAACGTCTACATAACCAGTTTCATCAAATTAGAGAGCCCCCAAAAACTGCTGTCGGAGGTGCTCTTCCTGGAGCCGGATCAACAGTTACAACTTTTCCACAAGTTGAAGGAACACCTAGAAAGTACTAACGTCTTGGTACCTATTGAATAATTTTTTATACAGTGATGTATTTCATATTTTTATGAATTTTAATATATTTATTTATTTATTCGTGCCATTAACGTTTTATGTTAATTGTTTGTAATAGAAATATTTAATTTCCGTTGAATATTCTCAGAGTTATCGATCTTGTTTATACGTGTTTACACTTGTACGTACCCGATGCGTTAGAAATATGTTAGATAAATGTATGTTTCCCGCCGATTTCAGGGGACTAGGAAATTTTTCCTACAGGGTTTTTTGCTTCTGGTGAAAAATTAGTTTGTTTTCAAGTTCCCCGCAACCTGGCTCTTAAAATATAGTTGAATGTACCTCCTTGTTGTCTTTAAATAGATTAATCGTTTAGGCTAGTAAGGTGAGACCATTGAGGATACACTATGAAATAGACGGTGAGGATATTTTTTGAATTTATCTCATAAGACGTTGATTACATTTTTTTTTCACAAAAATATCTGTATTCGTGCTGATCGAGAGTATCGAATCACTTTTTTATTTTTCTATTTTGGTTCCATTTCGATACATAATTATAATGTATATGCTGTCACTAATTTTGGCAGTATCGGCGTTTTCCTAGAAGCTTGGAGTTGCAAGTATCCTCAAAATGGATTGAGACAAAATGGTGTCGAGACTGAGTCCTGATTGAGTGTCCCCCCTCCTGAAGTAGGATATGTAAGTGAAGCATGTAGTTTTTTGTAAATCATGTTATGTATACAGGGTGGGTCATAAATGCGAGAAAGTCAAGCTCTCATTGAAGGATTGTGTGCAGGATATTTCAGAACTTTACTTTTCTAGACTATTGGTATTGAAAAATAATAACGATTTATTTTACCAAAAAACAAGACATGTAGCAACAAAAAATGGAAAATCAAAACTTGTGTACATGAAGACACCCGTCAGGTAATATATTCACACATTTGTATATACACCCATATATACAGTTTTAAAGCATTGCAAATTTTTTCAAATCAATTCGTAATTTCTGTTTATCAAAATTTACTTGAAAACATTGGAAATCATTAAAAATGATATCAGCATTCCTACTGTATAACTTACCGGAGTAAGTGATATTGATATCAATAATTTTGCCACAGATCAACTATACTTTCCTGGAAAGTTTCTACCGAAAAAAACCCATCAGATTCAGGATTACTATTCAAGTCAGCATTTCAAGATTTTCTAATCTCAAAGAGTAAAAAGTGTTTCAAAATTTATTCCTTCGTAAAGATATGCTAGAAAAAATATGGTTTAAATCAATGGAGGTCGGGTCCTATCTGCGAAGCCCCGACATATTCGAGAGGGCGCGCCAGCATCGTCAACCAATGACCACTTACCACACCGTGAGTGATCATTGGGTCCGAGAATCAGGTGCCCTGAGCAGACGCAATGAGCCAAGAATGACAGCCTTCCGCATTTTCCGGCGAAAATTTCTGTTTTAGTATAGCAAATCGGTATTATCTTGAAATTCCAGAGTAGAAGAGGGCTTTGTTCCATCAAGGATTCCAATAATCAGAATAAGCAGAATGGTCTGGTTAGGGTCTGTGGTGTTCAAGAGAAAAATCTCGATATTTCATCCGTTTTTGCTTCTCTTTTCGGTCGATATTCGTCTCACTTGTAGCTGAAAGCTCTACCACAAATTATTATTATCATTGCTAACACCAAATAATGGAGACTTTTGATAAGGTTATTTTTCCTCTGAAAACCAAAAGTGATACTGTTTTGATAGAAAAGTACTCGTATTCATTTTAAAAAATCATCAATCTTATTATTAAACATCCTGTTTATAAAATTCCAAGAACATTTTCCAATTTCAGGGTACCTGATAGTTCTATCCTGTGTTTGACTGGAAGACTTGTACAGTTTGGCAATATATCCAAATGATTTCACTGAAAATCAAGTAACAGGCACTATAGGAATTGTACAACGAAAATTTTAAAGTGAATGTTGAAATAATGATTTATCTTGTACAAAATGACGGAACAATTTTTTTCTAATTTTTGAACCACCCTGTATCATTACGTCGGAAGATATGACCAGGATAGTGCATTTTCAGATATTTTATATTTTGTAAACCAGTAGTAGATATTAATGGATGTATTTGTTTCTTCAAATATTCTTACAATTATATAACAGACCATATAGGACTAGGGTTTCATTTGGAGCACATGTATTCTTCTATGTTGGCTACTCTGTGTATTTGTCATTAGTGTCAGCTGTCATTTGTTATTAGTGTCATGTGTGAATGATGTCTTTTATCCACTTTTAAGTTTAATTTGCCTTTTGAAAGCTGTACTCATTTCAATATCCATATCAATAAGGATTTTGTTGGCAGTACTTTTTCTGAGTTGGCTATCCTGTGATCTTCTTCATCAGTGTCATTTGTCAAATGTAGTTGAAGTTTATATTGTTCATTTTAGAGCTGTATTAATTTTCCATCTAATTGAGGTAATGGAGTGAACAATTAGCATGACAATTGTACCAATGTCATAAAACAGACTAGCAAACTCAGAAAAAATATATATTCTCCAAATGAAATATTCATGGTCTATTGGTTGCAATTTCTGGATGAAGGCATAATTTGCCCCAGAACTGTGTGATAGGAACATTGTGAATTGCATTTTTATGTGTGGTGTATGGTGGTTGAAGGATTTTTTGTTGAATATATTGACTGTTATATAAGAGATGAAATATATAGTCCTAAAAATAAGTTGTTTGATTTCATGTGAAAATTGTATCGTTTCTCTAGCTTTTTTCAAAATTTAAAATATATAACTTGTGAAGAAGTGCCTTTTGGATCTTTACTATAAGGTTGTTCCTAAAGTTTTCTCCAGAATTTTTTTTGGACATCTTATGATACTGAGAGATATTTGTTCGTATTACACTGGGGGACTTCTCATGGAGTCCATTTCGTATACTCTGTCAGAAAAATAAGGCGACTTTCCATTTTTCTCAAAAAATATTCATTTTCTATTGTGTCCCCTTCAAAGTACTCCCCCTCAGATATAATGCCCAGTTTTTTCCCAATCTTTTTATGGGTCTCGTTCTTGGGAACAGGAAAAAGTCGCAGAGGGCCAAATCTGGTGAATACGGTGGCTGAGGCATGATTACGGAAAACCCGTAAAACAATTCTAACTTTTATGTCTCACCAAGAAACTGAACATGCTAATTAACTGAAATGTTATAATCTCATCACATTAAAAACTAGTAATACTTCTCTAGGAAAAAGTAATAAGGCAACATGCCTTTATAATTGCCACTAAACCTTGTCCTATAATAATTTTATTTCTGAAAAGTGAAACAAAATATTTGGGTAAAATATTTATTACTATTAAAAAAGTTGTTCAGATTACATTACTCTAGTTTTACCTAATATAGGTGTTGTTACTATACATGTTATTTTTTTCCCTACCTAAATAAATTTGGTTCTCTCGCTTAATAAACTTCACAACCATAATTATTTATAAGAAACAAAGGAATTTACAATAATTCAAATTCCACATAAATGTAATAGTGAATATGTTAAACTGGAACTCCAACGTGACCTTTCCTAAATTTCACATCTGAAAATATCTTCATTATTTGTCCATTGAATTCACGTACACTAACTTTCTGTTTACTTTAAATTCTACACCTACATGTTTTCTCAATAAATTAATGGAATATGTACATTTGAAATCGCGTGGTCTAATTGAAAATATGTTAAAAAGTAATTACACGCGTGTATTATCTACAACATAGTGTGTAGAAGTAATCCATTCTACAGTGTGGCCCATTAGACGTGCAACAAATGGGATTTTTTTTCTTGCACAGTCACAGGTCAAAAAATGCTTTTTAAAGAAAGTTACATCAACTTTCATTAGTATCTGTTATTATTGTTCATCAAAGTTCTTTAAATAGATCAAAATAATGCGTTTTATGACTCACTGCTGGCTATATTAAAAACTGTAACTATAACTGAAGGTGAATTTATGCACGCTAGATGAGTAAGTAACAATTAACAGTAGGTACCAATTATTTATCAATTATAAGTTGAACTTCACATTTTATATCCATTATCCATTGCGAAAATGATCACTGATTGGCTTATTGCAGATCACAGAGAGAAGAAATGATAGATAACCTAACCTTACAATTTCAAAACATTATCGATTGCGTTTTATAATATTTCAGTGCTTTAAAAAATATACTATGTACAGCTTGTCAAATATAGGAAGGGGTTTGAGAATTTCTTCTTTCGCTAGTACCGTACAATCTAGAGAGAGAGAGCAAAAATTCTCAAACCTCTTCCTATATTTGACAATCTGTACACCTACAATTGCCGGTATTACATATTTCAGTGTTACTATTTTTCGGGTTTGAAGGCCCTGGAAAGAGAAAGAAATTCCAAAAAATCCCCGGCTTTCAAACCAGAAAAATAGTGAGACTGAAAACCATGGTCACGAAAGCCTTGGCCTTAACCATTTTGTCATTACAGATATCCTTTGTTCTTCGCTTGCGTGTTACTTCATTGTGACCTCTCATTTGGGAATGCATGCATAATGTCATCGTTTTTGCTACTTGTTCCTCGCTAATGAGGGCAACCACGAAAATTCTTGCTGCGAGAGGGCACTGAGAGGTGTGAGGCAGTACTCATGGTTGGTTTGTTAGTTATTGAAAGAAGGGAGATTTGAAACCAGTGATACTAGAGCGGAAGATATTATGTACTGCAGCCTAGTCACAGCTGATTTCTCAACTATCCCAATAGAAATGGCTGTGTTACCATTTGTGAAATCTATGATAATTAAAATTGAAAAAATGTGTGAATGAAAGGTTGAAAGTCTTAGGAATACTAGGACCAAAATATTCCGATGAGCTAGTTACAATAAGCAATATCAAAAAAGGTGAAAAAAAACATCAACAATGAGAATCAAGATGAAATAATGAAGATAAATGATGAAAAAAGATGTGAATGAATAAGAATACATATTTCAAATCAAACAACGTCACGACGTTCCGATTGTTGGTATCCACAATCTCCTTCAATTGATAACTGGTTCATCTTTATTTCTATTCACATATCATCGACATAAAATTATTATTGGATCCATTTTATTATTTCCTTCCCTTTCAGGTCACAATAGTTTGTTTTCTTTACAAGTTAGTGCTTATTTATCCTTTTAAATTCCATACTCATTGTTATTTTTTTTGTCTGATTTCTCAAATATTATTTCTTTTAATTCATCAAATTATTCCATTTCTATTGATTATATATTTTTTTATTTTTTCGCCCCAGATATTTTCCCTTGCCAACTCGTAATCATTTGGAGTAAAATGTTTCTTGCACCTGATAGGCCATTTGACAAGGACAATATGTTTATCATTTAGAAATTTGTGATCGGAGCTACTCACGCATCATAGACGTCTTGATCAATTATGGGGCATGTTATTGATACCTAATTTATATGTCAAAACCCCGCAAAACGAACTTAAAATTACCAAAACAAGCCAAAATCAAACATCCTTCTCTGAGACACGAAATTAATTATTTGAATGTTGAACAGTCGTCTTGATCTCTCGCTCTCCAGCGCCCTCTAACGGCCACGCCGATGATGGCCGACATTGAATTCATACTTATTACTTGCTAATCGAGTGTACATAATTTCACCTTCAATACTTATGTTGAGTACCGCACTTTAGTAAACTTTTGGGGAATTTAACGTTATCCTATTTCACATGAGAAAAGTGCCGGTCTTCTCACAAATGGTGTGCTTCAATTTGAGAAAAGTTTTGCCAGTGATATGGTATGATGTGGGAACATGACTGGTATTTGAGAGCCTTTCGATTGTAACATCAACACTTCAGTATCGATAACATGTTTTTTTTATCAAAGGTACTTTATTCTCGAACTCAATTTTGACTGGGCGACGAATAAAAAAACCTTTAGTTGCAAAATCAATGAACCACATTGTGTATCAGAGTTTATTTTGCTCAAAATGTCCCTAATAATATACACCCATTCACAATTTCAAGTAGAGGAAGAAAATTTTTGCCTCAAAAAATACTTTCTTCAACTTCAAACCCAAACATTTCCTGATTTGAATATTACTTGTCTCATTCACTGGAAATCGTGCAAACACAACAACTGGGAATCCAAAACAGATCCGTGTATAACTGATTCCCTCCTTCTTCAAGTGCTACGAGTCTCTTCTGTATGTATTTTTGTTCACATCTTGAGGAATACCCTTGGGGAAGGCTGCAGATACCACTGCAAACTTCGGACCTATGAACAATATTTCATTATTGACACGATTACATCGACACTTACAAATAGAATTTACTAATGTTCACTTGGGGGTTTTAAAAAACCGCGATACGTACCTCTCCCATAGAAATAAAATTGTCAATAATATAATTACTAAAAATATTTGTGACACATGGCATGAAGCTGTTTTGAGAATTTCACAGCACAGAACGTCGTTATATATAATTTTCCAAGGCACCATGTGATCAGTTTAGAGTAAGTGGTTTGTGGATTAGTTGTTACAAGATACCCATCAGCTAAAGCGAATAAATAATTGAACTTTGACATCTTCAGTATAAGTGAGTTTATGTTTGACTAGTCGTAGACCTTTGAGCGAGTTGGATCAAATATACTTACACACATGTTTCACTTTTGACCAGCTGGGTATACTGACTGTCCACTTCTGGCATATTGACGATGTACATCCAGTTTCCCTTGTTGTTAAGAGCAGCTCGAGGCATGACGTACTGGGATCGAGCCCTGCACAAAGTTTCGCTTCGATTTGGGCTTTGTCGTTTGATTCTCGAAGTGGTGTTATTTGAATGAAGGCCATCTTCGAATCGTTCTTGAATGGAAATTTGGGATCGCTTGTATTTCAGAGATCTTTTCAGTCTTTGGTAGTTGTTCTCGAGTCGCCTAAAATAGATGAGAAAGTGAACGTTAATAATTTATACGAACGAAATTCTCAACTGTCGAAACTTGTCAGGAGTAAGGATCAAATACGACCAATTTTCAGTTCTAATTTCACGAATTTGATCAAATATTGATGTTTCAATATTTTACCTCTTTATAGCACTTCAATTATTTTAGTTAATCTTCTATTTGTCGTAGTACAACTGATTATTGATTTAAAAATTTTTTCCGAAGTAAAGATTTCAAAAATTAAAAAGAAAAACATTAAAAAATTTGAACAAATTAGAAAAGCTTACTGAGAAAACAGCCTAGGAACCCAAAATGACCAAAGCAAACTATTTTGGTGGCAGTTAGTGGTGTGACTTTCTGCTGGGACTAGCAACTCCCCAGCTATAGAAGGTTGTACACTTTGCCAAGCGTTAAATCTATCTAAATTACTCCCTTGGGATTGATTATAGAATTGATTAGGACATTTGAAAAAAATAACAAGAGAGTGTTAGTTTCCACGGTATGACAGAAGTGGCATATGTTTGGTACTCTGACATTATTTTGCCGTCAGAGGTGTGTCTCAAATTTGGCAAATAGTATAATAAGTATATCTCTGTGACATTGTCAAATGAGTGTCAAACGTTTGTCAGTCCCGAAACGTCGAATTAAAGTACGAAAAATGACAAATGGTAGAATGATTGTCAACATTGGACTATCAAACGTTTGAACCAGCCGTTTTATTCGATACGAAATAATTTCGGGACGTGACATGTACGATTAAATACGTGTTGCAGTTTTGTAAACTGCTAAGAGAAAATGTCACAATGAAGTGTTACTTACTCTAGTACTTTTCATTAAGTATCGACCTATTCCTTCACATGACTTCTTCGCAGTATAAACTATTTTTTTCTGGTGTGATATGTTCGGCAGCGAGAAAATGCAAGATGAAATGGTTGAAATCCACAAATATATCATGACTTAGCCTATGATTGGAATAACCCAAATAATCTCGCGCTCAATTTCGGGTTTGGAAAAAAAATGCTGATGAGTTTGGTAAAGCTTCGATTGAAACGATGTCAAAGTAAAATTGAAGGTTATACATCTCTTTGCCTCACTATATTTGCTCGATTTATTCATCGAGCAAGTGATTTGTCGCTATATGGATTGACTAATCGTTTAATCGGGCAATTTTGGACTGGGAAATGATATGTCAACAAATGCCAGACATTTGTTTGTCACCTGAGATTATCAAATGGCATTCGTCAAGTTTGTGGCAAAAATTCTAAAGCGTGTAATCAGCAAATATTTGACACTTTTGAGTTTGCGCCATTTCCGACATGTTTATGTTTGTTTTTACCTTTGACATGTTATAATTCCATATTTTTTATTTGGGAAAGAATTAATGTAGACGTTGATTAGATATGTGTAAATTTCTATGAAAGTTATTTTTTTTTGTTGTTATTGTTATTTTGTGTACTTCTCTCAAGTTCACAAACTCGAATATTTAAAATATATGTTAATGATTTGAATACACCATAATTTATATGTTTATTTGCTTTATGTTTTAAGTTTTAGGATTTGGAAAAATTCACTTCCGATTTGGTGGACAAGTGAGTAGTAAAATAAAATTCCCATATACATTTAAATCAATATTCAATATATTTAATAGATTCCTTGAAAGAACTTGAGGAAAGTCCGATGAAATTTGTCGTATACCGACATCATTATGAACGGTTGAATAATTGACTAAAACCTGTATATTCAAGGAAGTTGCTACATTTCAAGTAGTGTCGTCTGCTCAGTTCTCAGAGTTCAATTGATTCAACTCCTGACTCTGACAACGATAAAAATTAGTAAAATAATCAGAATAATCGAATTATGAAAACGTAATAGAGTGTGCTTCAGCATAACAACGTAATAACAATATTTAATAACAATAGATTTATTTCGAAAATAATGAAACTGTATGTCACAAATGAGAAGAAGAAAATGACAAGTGGGCACTATCGATCACTTTTGGGCTCTATTTTCACTCTAGTTTGGGCGTTAAATCCCTGAATAACAACATGTCGAACTCACCTTCTCCAAATGTGGTTATTGTAAGGCCCATATTGCGGTTCGTCATTTCCTGGAAAATAGTTCTGAGGTTGGTACTGAGGTCTGCTATCCAGTGGAAAGCTGTATTTGAAATTCATCTGACGTCCTCTGTTCTGCTGTCTTCTATCTGGATACCCTGTTACGTTTTGAACGGGGTACAAGTTGGGAGGGAGGTAGACAGCCCCGTAGTCTTTAAAGGGGTACTGGGGTTTCGGAATGTAGATGGGCTCGGGGTAGTTGGTAGGATGGTGGTTGAAAGCAGGAGGGCCGTAGCTGTGGTAGTTCGGAGGTCCGTAGGTGGGACTTGGTGGTGGGGAAAAGAAAGAAGAGAAGTCTTCCCTCGATTCGGAGGTGATGAGGGTGGAATGATCAAATCGCCATTTCTGGATCAGAAAGTGGATCAACTGCCTGGAAAATATCGTTATTAGAACTACTATGAAATAAATATTTACAACAGGTTTTAACAGATTTAACACTGTTTCGAATTGGTATTGAAGAAGAGTAAAAATAATAAGATTTTTAAAAAACTCGAATCTCATAACAAAATACAAAGTTCTTCAATTCAAATAGAACGACAAATTTGTTGTACTACAAGTCGTTTTTTCTTGGTTGGTCCAACAGTTTCAACAATAATTGCTCCGTGTGTGGTCTATAGAACGGAAGTATAGAACTCGCATGCTTGGAAGTAGATTGTACAACTCACTCAGCTACACTGATTCTAAGATAGCACATATATGAAGTTATCCCTGAATACGGTAGAAAATATACTGAAAAAAAAAAGGTTATACAAAGAACTGATTTTGTTGGATACTATAATTGAACAGAAGGACGTTCAGGCAATGACAACTATCAACTACAAGACAAGTTTTAACATGTCACAAAAACTTTATATCAGAAAAATATATAACGTTGAGCATACAAATAAAGGAAACCGCAAAGAAGAAGAGATGAAATAGCAATGATGAATGAAGAATCACAGAACAGAATAAACGGTGAAAGAGAGAGATATGAAAGTATTCAAGAAAATAGTTGAGTCAACAGTATTTTTCTACTCTAAAAAGTAGGCATATGATAAATAAGTATATTGAAACTTGAGTAATTTTTTGAATTTCATCTCCCAGTAATCTGAATAGTTTTTAGTTTTTTGGAACTGTTTTCTATGACTACTATGTGGAGGGTTATTTAAGGTTTTCGGAGGAAACTCGTGCGTCAATTCGTTGCATAATTGATCCATCGATAAAACTTTTAGAAACAACAAGTAACTTAAAACTTACCCGGGATAATGATCCGGATGTTCGCAATACGTCAACCCGTGATGAGCGCAAGATGGTGTTTTACCAGGAGGTGCTGGAAGGAATGCACAGGGTTCGCTTCCATATACAGGGGAACATCCAGTGTGACAGTGTACGGTGACGATAGAAATTATCGATATTAGCTACAACAAGACAAATATATTATTGAAGTTAGAAAAAGCTCTGAGATGCAGTTGGTGATGATCTACAGACGTTTATTCAAACGGAATACCTGTTATATCACACAGTTTTGTCTTATTGAATACATGGATTCAATATTATCTACTGGGTGATTAAAAAGTTGTAGCAATTCATGGAACCTGCATCAGCTTTTTTGTTGTCTGTGATGTGACAGGTAAGGTTGAGGAAGGAGAAAATTATTTGAAGTTTTTTTTAAGAGAAAAAGACCGATGCTCCTGTTTCCTTGCAAAAACTTGGCTGCAATATCTTCCTCCAAGGGGTCCATCATCGCGATTTATGCCGGAATTGTCATGGGCCGGTATAAAAAAGTATCAATGGTCTCTTGACTGTGGGATTTGAGTTCTTCCTCTATCAGTTTGTTCCAAAAGAATGACAAGCAGAACGAATCATGTCCATAGGTTGTCAGTACCTTTATGGAACTTCTTGCCCAAGAATGTTTTTTCTATATAGTTCAGCCTAAGAGATTTGAGAAAAAATTTCACCTTTCTGCCACCCTAGTTTGGTTCTGGTGGTGTCCATGAACTATATAAACTACACCTCCTTGTGTGTGACTGACTGATCGTTATTACATTTTTCGTATGCTTTCAACTTTGTTTCGTTCTGCTGTTGGTGTGAAAATTAGTTTGTCATTCACATTCCACTATGTTCTTGGTATTCTGATTAGAATGGATGCATCTACCATAACTAATCCTTTGTGAAGGACAAGTGGTCGATTTATATCCATGACATTATTCAGCACGTTAATTTATTTGAGTGCTCTAGTTAAATGAATGATCAATGTTATTGTTCAACGGTTTTTTATATATTATTTATTGTCGTGCGAAGGTGTGTCGTGTTTATTTTATAATAAAATGTAGAGTGGATAATCAATCAAGTTAGATATCGATCTTGAGCTTCTGAATGAGATGAAAGCTGGAATTAATGAGGAATGAGTTGCAAATTATAGTTATCACTTCTTAGAACGTGCCAAACATAATCATATACTTCAAATGATATGAATCAATGTTGAAACGGATTTCCTCTTTTGTCACTCAACTTTAATCTTATATTATATATTCATTAAATGGAACATACAATTTTTTCTGGAGGAGGTACTATCAATTCAAATTTAATGACAGAACGAATTTATACGGAACAAGAATGCTCATTGACATTTTTGACATTGATATAAAAGTTGTCTCTAAATCAATATTCTTAGAAGAAAGTGAGTAGTCGATACAGATGTGCTTTTTCTTCTTGTTTGAAGCTGATTAGTTTTCTTCAACTATATATAACTATATATCTCTTGAAGAATTCCTAATTCCTCTATAATAGAACTGCAGTGCCTGTTTGATATAATGCGATTTAGCCTTAATGTAGATGTCAGATATGTCAATGGCAGTAGCACAGTATACTTTATACAGTAGTCCTGCTTAGCGGCAGTCCCTTTGATGTTGGTGTCCAGGAGTTTCAGTTTTTACATGCTGACGTATTTGACACTAATGACATTTCTCCCTACTACAATCTCAACCAAAGCGTCTAAACACTGCTCAACATAACAGTTATTCATATAAA
>WOGR01007346.1:0-12464 GCA_015342045.1 Leptinotarsa lineolata | reverse complement strand
GCTTGTATGAGCCTGAGGGTGGGGAACGAATAGTTCCAATAAATTCGGCACTTCTCGTTCCCCACAACGGATTCAATATCCCCCGGAGCGTAGGGCAACACCGGTGTCTCGTCAATATTATTATTATTATTATTATTATTAATTTAATCACTACATTATAAAAAAAGAATGATGATGAGCTGTAGCGTTTCAGTCCATATACAAGGATGTTCAACATTTTGGGCATCATCTACGAAAGAAACACTTAGCTATAAAGAAAATGCCATGCAAATGAAATAAAGCAGCATCTAGAGGTGGTGACATGGCTTACGGAAATAATGATACATATTCTTTGAATTAACCATCCCTGATCAACTACTCTGCCTTAAAAAAATGTCAACAAAATTTACTTATTCTGATCCTTCTCCATGAAATGAATTACCTTTAAATCAAATCTCTCCATCAATTTTGAATCCTTCTGTCGGTTTTGTACTTCCTCACCATTATGAAAAGGGAAACTTCAGAAGGAATGAAAAAATCGAATACAATAACACAAATTTCTTTTCAGATAGAAAATGAAACAAAATCTTCCGAAACTACTCTCAAATATGAACATTGAAATAATCACTTGGAAATCAGTTTTTCTCATCAAGTTTTAACTCCAAAGGTTCATAATTGAATCGAAATAGACGTCGTAATTAGAGAATCTCCTCCTCCACTAACCTATCCTCATAAAAGCAGCGAATTACGCTGAATTCGTTTACGAAATATTAATTTCCACGGAAAAATATGTGTGGTATGGGATTGGACTAAATCATTTTCTGAATATGTTGAGCATCTGTCTGAATTTCTCAGCGTATTCCCAATACAAGTCCTTGGAACCTACAGGAGTATAAATATTGTTTTTTTCTGTCTTTAAGCATATATTTACATACTACATACATATGTTCATAATTAGTATGTTGTGTTTTCTATCGAAAATTCAGATACTCAAGCTTCTTCGACCCTCCAGAGTGCCCTCTGCTCTATGGATTTTTTTTATTCGATTTCTTTGATTTTTTGGCAACGTGGAATGCTGGTAGAGTTGCCGAAATTACTTTCAAACCTGAAGGAGAGCGATATCTTCTCTCACGGGGACGCCATCTATGAGATTTGCAGAGAACTCAATCATCGAAAATCAAAGATGAACAGGACTTTCAAAGGCGGTCAATTGCAAAGTCAAACTTGTTTATTGTATTTACTTAATTATATGCACATTTTCAATGTAACCACTGCCATTCATGAAATAAACTGATTGATTGATCATTCGAGTAATCGGTCAAATGATTTTATTTGGAACATATTTGTTTCGTGTTGGCTATTCTTCGTATTTCTTTTCTGTCAGTTGTCATATGTCGTTGATATTTATATGTGTTCGATTACCCACTGGAAAAAAATTGTTTTCCAAACAAAAATTAATAAATTGATTGTTTCGATAAGTGGAAAATATAAATATCTGACAGTACATACTCACAAAGTCTTCCGAATAAATTTGTGAATTTATCAATTTCTTCATCAGCGTAGTTTAACTGATATTCAAAGGACTCAAAGGAGGAGAAAAAAAATCGTACGAATGAAGAATTCTTGTTTTAGTCAAGAGCGAAACTTCATCTTGATTTTCTCATTGATCAGGGATAGTTCCTTCAGTTCAAGAAAGAAAGAAATAGAGATAGATAGATAGAGACTCACGTGTGAGCGTGAGGTAAGTAGGCATGCTGTTTTCAGCTGTTTTCAGCGAGGGCGTCACGCCAGCCTCAGCAGCGGCAGCGCCAGAAACAGCGGTGGCAGCAGGTGCCGTAAGCTACGGGGCCGCCGAAGAGACCCGCGCGACACACCTGCACAAATAATTCCATTACGAACCTGCCACCACCTCGATTGCTAGAGGAAAATGATCGTTATGCTGACCAGAAATGTTATTACTTCGCCTTACTAAGGTCTATAAACGAACCAAATTCAGAAATTCATTCGGTAAGGGAAACTCCTGATTTAGATGTGGTTGGAATTATTTCAACAATTTCATGTACAACAAATGTGCGTATTTGAACATCAAAACTAGTAATCACGTGATAGTAATACTTTTTTCTAATACACTGATTAATTTTACTTCTTTCAATTCCGTGTGGCAGAAGGATTGATAGGAGGTGGTCAATTGCAGAGCCATACTGAAACATGGACTGCCGAATGAGATTCGTCTTCTGTCTTTTACTGTATAACAACTACGTGAATCCAGATCCCAAAACCAAATCATTCGTGTTTCAACACTAAACAGCCCAGTTTCGATCCGCCATTAGTCTCATCATTGGAGCTAAAGTGAACCAGAAATGCATTGCTAAGCTCAACTGTCCTCAAAGAAAGCATCTGTAAGTAGAAGCGATGACATATCCCTTCACAAAGCCGCCATATATGAGATGGACAGAAGACTCAATCCATAATATCAAAGGTAAGCAAGTCTCACCAGTTGCAATCCTGAGCTTTGACACCGACAGCTGAATAAGATTCATTCTTTGTCTTTCACCACAGCGTTTACTGAAAGGCAACTAACCAAGTTTTGTTTTGCTTCACATTTACTTTGTTTTTGGACACTTGTTTCAATTGGGTGGGCCGTATTATATTGTAAAAGAACTAAGTGGTTCATTATTCAATCGAGATAGTGAGTGAGCAACTGGGAGTTTCATAGAATCACTATAGCGAAAATTGGGAAACCAAATGGGAGTCATGAAGGAACTTCTGTGAGCGCATGTCCCTCGCAGCATCCAAACAGAACGACTATATGGTCACCAAGAAAATTATCAAAGCACCGGCAGTTGAATGGACGATTTGATTATTTCAACTTTCCAAGTCTCTCGGAGAGAATGGTGAATTTTCTTTGATATGTACTGCTCTAGGTTGAATTAAATGTGCCAAGTTCCTGTGAAAGTCTCTATAGAAGAGAGACAAATCTCCAACCTTTCTTTGATGTTCCAGACTATCAAGGTTGCAAGTTATGTTTGCGTCTTCAATCAGAAGGATGGCTCTTTTCTAAATGTTATCCAGCAGCTTCAGGATATACTTAGGGCCGGAGCTGATTACATGAGAACGATACTCCAAAGAAGGTCTGATCTGAGCTTTATAAAGCATCAAAAGTTGCTGAGGTGTGTACAGTTTACTGGTTCGGAATAGTGTTCCAAACTTTTGAGAAGCAGCTCCTGCAATTCCAGAGACATGATTGTACCACGACTTATTAGTGTCCATTTTACTACTCCCCAGTTCTCATCACCAGTCTCTGCAGGTGTCTTGAACTACCTACTCGAAACGATACTGGACAAACAAATAGGCGGGTTGATTATGTGCATCCCCCTTTATCAACCAGCAGTAGCTTGTTGAACTGAAAAATCAACGCCACTCAGTAACACATAACTTTATAGAGAAAATCACCCAATTTCTCAACAGTAAAGAGGCATCTGTGAGTGCGGAGAATTTGGCAATAAACCACCTCAATTTATTGGATCAGCTTTGGCTGAGAAGGTCATAGGAACGAATATTACTTCCTAGATCTATGTATGCTCATAAACAGAACAACAACGACTTCCAAAAATGAGGCTGAAGGAGACTAGGGATTACTCACAGTACTATCTTTCCTTATGTAGTCTCACCTAACGGATAATATGCTTGAAGTCGTCGATAAGAAATATGTAGATCTGCAAGCTTATGTAGTTGACCCTATTATCTTGGCAGAATCTACATCGAAACGAATATACAAAGAACGTTAGTTGATGTTCATAGTTTGTTCCAATCAGGCATCTGTGAACCTTAGCAAAACTATGATGGCTTAAGACTTTCCATAGTTATTATAGTTATTCCATGGTTATTGTGGAACCAATAATTACGTACAGAGTAATTACTTGGTGCTCTACAGCAAAAAATCCTTAGAGATAATGGCTCAGGTGAATGAACTTCAATTTCATGCTTCCAACCGTCAACAAACTCCAGGAGAAAAAATACTAGGGGCAGATTGGGCAAGGATCGAAGACCCTACAGCGGTATCTTTTTATAAAGCTTTTTGGCAGAGTAACCTCGCTTAAATCCTATGCGGCGGAAATCTACGCCGGTCATTCATGTATGAAGGAATACGAAAAAACAACCTCACAATATATCAATAAGAATATTTTCGAACAGCCAAGTGGTTTTGGAAGCATTTGGATCACTTCTAGCAGTTTCCAAGTTGATATTGAACTGCAGAAAATAACAAGAGATGACTCAACATGCTGACTTCCTCACGAGGAAGAGCACTACAGTGATTTCATCAGGCTAGAACTTGTGTATGGTATCGCTTCAGGTTTTACTAAACGAACACTGAATACTCGGATTGTAAGAAGAGTGTCAGACTTCTGGATAAATCTGCTTGTACAGGCCATGCCTTTGAAGAATGTCATCAAACAATTCGTAGACTACATAAAGGATTACTAACGTAGGGTTACTTGTACTTACTCTAGTCACTGTCATCTCAATCATTTTGTGAACAAACTCGGACTGTCGGGAGACAGTCTCTGTTGGGAAGATGATGAAAACGAAGGGCACATACTCGCACTTTGTGTCTTCGAAGTTATGGACTGAATCGGGTCTTTGGTCTTGAAAGATAATTTACCAAAGTACTTAGCTTCGTTAAGAAGTTGAACTGATTTGAAGTCTCATTAGGAAGAGAGTCTTATCAGTCAAATAGACCCACCCACTCTATTCGACACTTATCTACTCTAGGCATCAATTATATAATACACTTATTTGTGTATAGTGTGACGAATGTGAAAAAATTTGGAAGAATCACTCTGCTCATTTTCAACAATAGCTGTCACTATTTCAGAACGGTAAAGGAAAGTATCGGAACGTGTATTAGTTAGTTTATTTATGAGAGTAGTCATGAAATCGTAAAATGATGGATTGAAGTCGAAAATAGAGAAAAACTTTGTAAATACTTTCGGAACATTGGCCAGAAAACAATCATTTTCCTTGAATATCACATTAACGGGTTCCACAGAAAACTCAAATATATACATAAGTGGTTCCAAAGAACAAAAAACTATATTGAATATATTAGTGAAACAATTTATTAAATAATTTGAATCCTCCATGAAACTCAATAAGATGCCAAGTACATTGATGAACAGGTAGGTGAAAAATTTGTAGCATTTGGTGTAAAGTGGAAACATGATTTAGCATATTCATTGTCTTGGAAATAATGGATATCTTTTTACATGGAATTGATTTTGATATTGTTTTACATCTCGCAGAACTGCAGAAAAAGCATCTTCAGAATTACCCGAACAATTCCATTCAAACTGTCATTCACGGATTTTTTCTGATTAAAACAAAACATAGAATATGCCAATGGACTGAATAATCAACCAATAAACAAGTATTGATCACGTTTCAGATATTTGATGACAAGGTACAGATTTTCAGGTACTTTTCAATTACATCAAATAGAAGAGGGTCCTTTGTTATAATAACAGTGAAATTCTAGTCTAATTCAGAAATATATGACCTCAAGCAACTGAAGAAATTTCCAGGCAGGTATAAAGTTGAATTGGCTGGAAATGAAAAATACTGAAATTCCACTGATTCAATAACTTCTGATGAAAAATACGAAAATGACTTTCCAAACAGTTTTTTAGAATTTATAGAAAAATAGATCTTGTATCAATTTTGATATTGGATTGTGAAATCTTTACGTTGTCAGTCAAAAATATTATCAGTTTTGAAGCATTGTCAACCATTGCGTCACTCACAGTCCGCCTCGTCCGACTCGTCGTCGGATCCGCAGTTATTTATCTTGTTGCACCGCAGCTTATCGGGGATGCAGAAACCCGACTTCAAACACTGGAACTCGTCGCAGCTAGGCCCTTCGATAACTTCGGTCCAAGTGGCTTTAAATCCCTGCGCGCCCACTGCTTTATCGGCCGTTATGAAACTGGAAATACATCAATATAAGTGAACTCAAAGAAAAACACGTCATTCGTGTCATGCCGTGGCATGCCGGGTCATGTCATGACATGTGTCGTGTCTTATCGTGACGTGTCATGTGCCATGTCGTACAATGTCGTGTCATGTCGTATAATATCGTTCATGTCATGTGGTTTCATGTCGTGCATGCCGGGTCTCGTGACATGTCGTGTCGTCTTGTAATGTCATGTCACTACCAGTCGTGACGTTTCGTGACGTGTCATGTCGTACATGTTGTGTTATGTCGTGTCATACCGTGTCGTGTCATTGTCGTGTCATGTCGTGACAGACATTTTGTGTCGTAACATGTCATGACGTATCATATCGAGACAAGTCGTGTCGCGTCATGACGTGTCATGTCGTCACATATCGTGTCATGGCATGTCTTGTCTTATCGTGTCATGTCGTAATATGTCGTGACACGCCATGTCTTGTCATGTCGTCACATGTCGTATTGTCGTATCAGTCATGTCATGTCATGTTATATTTTGTTGTGCTATGTTAAGAAAGACAATATTTGTGGTGGAATGAATATATGGCACAGAAAACACATTAAACACATCTTCCAAAATGGAAGACAATCGGATGTATGAAACCAATAGAAAAAGTTTTCTGGCTGAATACAGCAAACCCCTTAAGTTATATCGGCAACTTTTTATCAGTCGATTTTCATAAAATATTTCACAAAACTGCAATACTTATCTCACTATAAAGCACATATTATTGGTATTGATATCAATATAACACATTCCTGAAGAAGCTTTTCAAGATTTTCAAATGTCAGCAATTTTTTTTTTAAAGAGACTCATGAAGTACGCAATACGAGAAGTTTGAACAGACTAAAGTATGTGCTTGACTCTACAAGTTACTAGCAAAGGAACCTTAGAATATAGACCTTCAATAACCTGAAAACAAGACTAAATGGTTGACATAAACTTGAGGAGTGATTCTGAGAGTTCTTTTTGAAATATATCTTTCTGAGCCACGAACCAGGGCCCGAAGTCATTGATTCTGGAGAAATTTAGAACAAGAGAATTGAAAGCATTCAGAGGAGATTGCTGGTGAGTAGTAAAAAAGTGTTATTTTTGAAGAAGATTAATCAATCAACTCATTTCAACTCTGTAAGTCACTGGGGCCTGGGACAGATGACATTCTACTCCTGGGGAATCCTGGTATAAGACCTCATGAGGTCTGGTATGAAACCTTATGTTTCCACAAATAATGTTGGTTGAACTAATGGAAACATATTTGTATCTGATCGTTTGCTGAAGACGAAACAAGCGTTCGTTATACAGTGTATGAAAGCCAAATGGAAGAAATACATTATTTCGGTTACTGTATATATTTTAAAAAAAATCCTGGAACACGTCAAATGGAGATTATAATTTGACATTCTTCAACGTAAAAATGCTACCCCTACCTTCAACCCCCTCCGAATGAGAGGTACAATCCTCAATTTTTTCAATGGGAAGTATAGGTTTGTGACTCTTCATTCTCTATTCGAAAATGTTATTGCTCTTAAGTTAATTGCAACAATCAAGATAAAATAAATTGAAATCATGTGGTTACGGAAATTAAAATGTAATGCAAAATGTTATAAAATATTGAATACGAAAAATCACTATGGATTATAACGAAGTAGATATTCAAAATGTCTACCGCAAACGTCTTAGCAACATCCTAATCTCAAATAAAACTGTGTTATATTGTCCTAACTTCGGGTGGGCACCATATCCTAACTCAAGGTTTGGTGTGGGGAAGGTGTGCCTGCGCGCACCGCTCCCCTCAGTTCCCAACCCGCTTCGCCGTAACGGCCTCCCCTATCTGAGTCCCAGGGATTTTCCCATTTTTAATTGGGGTACGGCGTTAGGCTTCAAAGTCCTGGCTGGCTCGTTCATCATGATATTTTGAAAGGACTGGCCCCGCCATGAAACCACCCCCAAGCCCTCTCTGGCTTCAGGGTGACTCCCTGACCTTCCTCCACCCCCTAGTTCTTCCACTAGGGCGCCAGTTCCGCGCTGATTCTGAACGCGCTGCGCGCCTGTGCGTGCGAGTCCTGTCCGGACTCTCGACGATGCTGCTACTTCGGCACGAACTCTGTGTCGAGATCGACAATGGCGTAAGTACTTCTCTTTCCGAATGTGACACAGGATGACTGTACACCCTGTGTGTTCTTGGGTGAGGAGTTCCCACGTAAAGGGAAATCACTACTTCGGTGTGCCAAATAGGCTCACGATTGGGCAAAGCTTTAGTCTTAAGTGGCAGCACTCCTGCCGGTTGGGTGTCAAAGTCCTGAAAATTCATTTCATTTCTTCTTCTTGACTCTGTGGCCGGTCTCAATCTAGACAGCTTAGCTCGCATGTCTAGTAGCTGCCGAAAATTCATCTTCGGTTCGCTCCGGGTCCTGAAGGCCACTTCTTCTCGGAGACGGCGTGCATTCTCCTTGAGTAACGTCTCCTGACGCTCTCTGGCGAAGGAGTCAGCATCCATCTGTAACGTATTCTGAGTGTTTGATGCCCTGAATCATCGATTTAGTGTAGCATTGATTCCCGATTTATTATCGCGTATTGAGGACGAAGTCCTTTGAGGCGTTTTGGGGGCTCTAGCTAATCGTCCTGCAAGTAAATCAACAGTGCTCAGGTGGTGTCGCTTTGCGACCAAGGATGAGGCACAGATGTCCTCGTTCTCGAAAGAGATACGTCTAGACGAAGACAGCCTCAGACTGGCCATCTCCACCGGAGTTCGCGGAATGCTGTGTTCTGAGAACACAGATTCCAGGGGGTTCCTGCGACTAAGATTGTCTGAAAGGAAAGTCGGTTGGCCGAAGTGGTTGGCCTCGCGATTTGGCACTATCGCATGGCCTGCATAGTCTGCATTTCGCATAGTCTGCATTTCGATTGTCAAAGTTTCCCTAGAGTGACTCTGGCTTGGGAAGAAACAGAGGGTAGGATTCACGGCTGAGCTGAATTTTAAAGTTCACCCTTGATCGCGAAATCAATTCCCCTAACAAGGCCTACTAGGTGAACTGAGCTAGTGTTTAGGAACAAGGAGCCTATAAGTTGAACTGTACCCTAGGATGTCACTCGCAGGATTTGAAGGATAGGTATCGTTGTCCTGGAGGGTCCCAACGGTAACGTTGAGTCGACAGCCCGACGGACTAATTTAATGGTGTCTTGAACCCCCGCTTCAATCTCTAAATACCAGACCGTTTCACACCGCAAGGTGGTCGGTACGTGAGAGTGGGCAACTTTCGTGAGGACCTATTCTTCGCTTTGTAGGATTTTAGGAGACGGCGCGTCTAGCAGGAACCTGAACAGCGGAAAACCAGAATCAGCAATATCAAAATTCATTAAAAATGTTGTCTGCTTCTCTATTGTGTCAAATGTGTCCAGGGTATTCACTGGATCACTAAACTCTAAACAAGTTTCGCCAAAAAAACTGCAACCGTAGCTCTCCAATAAAATTTCTTTCAAGTTTCTTCCTCCTGTAGCTCCAAGTCCACTGTCTATCTCGTTCAGCTCTGAAAAGAGCTTGAGATGTCGTGGTTAACGAATTCAAATCAATGATCCACTTTTGATCGCTTTTTCGATAACCCAGTTTGAAATCTGATTCTTGGCAAAATAACCGAACGGCCTTAGTGCATATTTGGAAATCTTCGGAATCGAATGATTCCTCAAGAAGTTTTTCTTCATTTTTGAGTACCTTTTACTGTGCTGAATGAAAAAGTCAAATAAACTTTTTCAAAATTCTTGGCCCTTCTGCCTGAAATTTGTGTTTGAAAATTATAATAATTTTCAACTCAGAAGCTAAATAACTGTTGCACATTTTACGTTAGAAGCACGATTCAGGTGTCAAACGATAGGCGCTAAGAAATTCTATCGATGTTTTTTTGAAGAAAGCTCAATTTCCCTAGCTAGATAGCTGAAAAAGCCATTTTCCATAAAATCGACTTTTTCCCTATTTAAAATAAACAAACGATATTAATCTTGCAAAAGATTTTTTCTATCACTTAGGTAACGATATTCCACATCTTGATTTCCATCCACAAAGCTGAAATATCAGAAAAAACAGCTTTTTCCATGTTTTTATTTTATCCTCTCTGGGTGGGCGGAGCTTGTACTGGAACTAGTGGAACCAAAATTTCAGTTTTGTGTCACGACAATATCATTATTTAACATATCAGGCGTGACCGACCCAATCGCAAGCGTTATTTGTACTTTTAAGTCATTCAAATCTGAAGGTATAGTTTTGTACAAATTACTCTTCACATATCCCCATAGAAATAAATCTAACGATCAGGTGATCGTGCTGGCAATTCAATCGATCCTCTCCTCCCTATCCATCGATTGGGAAATGTTGTGTTGTGTCCAGGTATTGCCGGACATTAACTTGGTAATGTGGTGGTGCTCCATTTCGCTGAAACCATATCGTATTCACTGGAACTTGTTTCCTGGATCAGGATATAAATTTGCTAAACTTAGAATCACATCATTTTGTAGTACCAAATAATTATCGCCGTTCAAGTTGCCTCCAATGAAAAAGGGCCCAAACATTAACCTTTTGAGGGTATTGCGTGTGTTCTTCTCTAATCCAGTGAGGATTTTCCGTTGACCAGTAGAGGCAATTTTGCCAATTAGCATGACCGTTAAGAAAAAAGTACACTCATCAGAAAACATAACATCTTCTAATCGAATGATATTGTTATCCGGCATGTCTATCATTTGCTCACAAAAATAAGTTCCTCTATCAAAATTGTCTTTCATGAGCTCCTGAGTAGGTATCATTTTATTGAAATGCATTATATTTCCTTTCAATATGTTAACTATCGATGTATGGCTAACATTGAATGTAGTGGATGCCTGTATCTGGGTTTTCCTCAAACTCAAGCATCACATCTAATTTGAGTTTATCACTCATTGCATTGGCAGCTGCTTTTTTTTATCTGCCCCGCTTGACAGAACCCGCGAAACTGCTTCTCTGTTTTGCTTATTATTCCTTGAGATATGGACGGTGAATTAGGGAATGTCTCATGAAATAGGCGGGCTACTTCCTTTTGTGTTCGAGTTTTATCTCCGTAACCAAACTTTTCCGTAAATCTAATCATTTGTCAGGCTTGGAGTTAACGAACTTTAAACTCGAATTGAAAAACTAACAACAAATGTTGTAACATACAAAACAATTTGACAAGGCATTTTTAACTAACGTTGCCACGGAAATTATTTACAGTTTTTTTAAGGATACTATCGAAAAAGGCTTTTGCTAACTTTCTTATTATCAATACCTCAACATGAAATAAGTTTGGAGTATATTGCAATAAGTTTAGATTGCAATTTATCGTATTCCGGTAACCAAATGATTTTAAATTATTTTATATCAATTGTTGCAATAAACTTGAAAGCGATAACATTCTTGAATAGAGAATGAAGAGACCTTTAAAACGATATATCACAAGCCTATATCTCCTATTTGAAAAATTCTCCCTGTCATTCGACAGGGGTTGAAGATAGGGGTAGTCTTTACCGTTGAAGTATGCCAAATTATAATTTAAATTTGACGTGTTTTGGGATATTTTGAAAATATGTACAGCAACCGAAATAATGAATTTATTCCATTTGGCTTTTACACATGATATGTAGTAGGGATGCGAGAACTTGCTGATTTTAGAAATAAGAGAATAATTTCTTCAAAAGCAGCTATATGTATTATTTTGAATGTATCATCTTAGAATTTTGTAGTAACGGTGGAGGCAAGAGTGGACCAATTGATAGAAATGCTTTGTATACAGACGGATCGGAAAATGAACTCGTAAAACAGAAAACAGGTAATTTTCAGGTGGAAGCCCGAAAATCAAAGGTTGAAAAAAATTGATGACTCAATAAGATCTGTAAATTCTCGAATCTGATTAGATTATTTTTCTTCATTAATTTCAGGTTTCTCTGCTCTTCCACTTCTTCTGAACATTATATTTCAACAGTTCTTTTTAGAAAAATGCATAAAGAATATTCATCTTGAACGAATAAACAACAATGAGAAATGAATCGACAAAATAACAATTTTCAATCTCATCAAAAAAATGATTCGAGTAAGAACAGGATATTTTGGTAAAACATTGACTCACCTGAACCTCATGGCGTTCGATGTTGAGATGTATTGCCATGATTTGTCACCAAACGCCTTTTCTCCACAAAGTTCCACTGGCGTCGACGTTAAATCGTTCCATAACCTCAGAACAGCAGCCGGACAACCTCTACCTGTTGAAGTTTTGGACACAATTATTAAGACTACTTCACAACTATGAAGTATTCCATTATTTTCACTTGAGGATTCCAATAGAGTGGGTAATAATTAGAAATGAGTACCTAAAACCTAAAGGCTATCCAAATACAAGATAGAGTAAAACAAAACAAAACCGAAGCGTGATGTTCACGTGATCGCCCAGTGTCAGATGGAAAGGGCAGCGTTCATTGGTG
>WOGR01007345.1:0-12465 GCA_015342045.1 Leptinotarsa lineolata | reverse complement strand
CACGGTGCAAATCTTGGACATCCTTGAGGAATACCCATTGTCCATCAGGTAGCAGCAGATCACACCTCGGAAGAATGAAACCACACCCCCCCAACTCGCCACGCGCCCACCTCACTTTCAGCATCAACCAAAATAGAACATCGGTCCCAAAACCGTCCCTTGTGGAACTCTGTACTACCCTTCCCTTGCTCACGTAACCATTTATTTTTACGCATTGCTGGCGGTCCTTCAAGTATGATTCGAATATGTTGTAGACATTTCCACAAACTCCCACATCTTGCAAGGCCTCTTACAGATGAGTATGGTCCACAGTATCGAAGGCTTTTGCAAGATCAAGACATACTCCAATTGCAGGCCTGTGACTTTCTATTGCATGGTACTTTTTTATTAACTAATGAGATAGCATCTTCCGTTGTTTTTTTTACTTGAAAGCCGAACTGATTGGGTGATTTTGTTTTTGTTTAAAAAAGATTGTAGTCGGACCTTGATGATTTTCTCTAAAATTTTAGCAAAGTTACTAAGTTACTACTATAGTTTGAGAGAGTCACTTTACATCCTTTCTTATGAATGGGTTTGATAACTGCAGTTTTGAATTCTGTAGAAAAGTCTCCTTTTTCTAGGGCTTCATTCAAAATATAACATAAGAATGCCGCTATTCCAGTGGAAATTTGTTTGAGCGCTTCCGCTTTTTTCCCATCTATACCAGGAGCTTTGTTATTTTTACGTTCTGATATGATTTCAACAATTTCCGTTACGTTCACAGGTTTCAAAAAGATCGAATTTGGATTAATTTTTCGACTTGGTGGTGATGTAGGAGGTTTGATGATGTTTTGAGCAAGGTTTGGGCCAATGTCTGCAAAAAAATCGTTTACAGTTTCTGCAATTTTCAGTTCATCCTCAGTTTCACACGTGTAATTTGTATTCCTTTATTATGAGATTTAGTCATAAATTTTATAGTTTTCCACAAGTTTTTGGAGTTATTTCTGTTTATTTCAATAACCTCAAGTTTATTATATTAGATTATTGATTGTACGTGGCTAAGAAAGTGTTCATCTAGGTTAATCAAGAATTTTGCACACTGTGTACCATTTAAAATTTTACTGAACACAAAATTACGGTTAACGAGCTACAATCAGGTACACTGAAGAAAAATGCCTCCGCACGCTTTTCCATCTTGGGATCAAAAGTGTTGAATTATAATCCCATTCCTTTTTCCAGTGACACATTTATATCCCCCAGTGTAATAACGCAAACTCTTCGAGACTAAATGATGTGAAGTTTGTATGGAGCGTCGGTATCCCGGCTTTATTCAATTTTACATTTTTCATGCGACCTTGGCGAAGACGCTTTTGCGTTCTTTATTCTTCGGCTGCTTTGAATTATTCAAGGGACTCTTCCGGGAGAACGTCACCGAATTTCTGAGAAATTTTTAATGAATTTGCCTTTCAAGAAATATGATACTTTAATTATCCGGTTCCAAGAGTTTTCAGAGGATGATGATCTACTGTGGAAGTTTTCTATTGAAATATTTGTCACCTACCTGAAGAAGAAAATAATGCTAGAAATACTTCTTCTTTACTTTTTTTCTTGATATTATAGTTCGTTGTCTTGATTTCAGGCAAGTTGTATATTTAGTCCCTGAATCTTTCATCGTGAGTTTGCTAAAAAGAGATCTAAATATTATTGTGTAGCGCGGCCGAGATTTCTCTCGCCGCCTATGGTACCCCTCTTGGTGGGATAGTTTCCTGTCGAATGGCGTTCTTCGTGTGGCCCCGAGATTACCAGGTAATCTCACCCCGTGTAGTGGCCTTTGAGACGTTTATTTTGTACTGGCAGCGGAAGTGTTTATCGTCAGCATATTCTGCAAGACGGGAAAGTTCGTTGCAGCTTAGACAAAGCTTAGCAGGGTCTGTAACTGGCCGAAAGCCGTAAAAATACCGTCGACCGAGTTGGGACCGTTGCTCTGTGTTAATTTCACGGCCCTCGCGTACGAGACACCGCTTTTAATCGTATTGGCTTTCTAGGTTGGACTGGTAGTTCTCTCGGCTAGCCGTTAGCCTTTTTGTTTTTAGGGTGCTCCGGGTAGCCTTGATAATTGGCTGGATGATTTCCCTTGCAGTTAAAAAATCTCACCGGAGATTGTTTTGGTTGCTTTCATTCGGTCGTCAGATGCCGATCGGCATATCTTAGGAACGCGAGTACTGCTTTGCAGTTCTTTTGAGAATGTCCGAATTTCTGACAGCGGTAACACTGTTCCACTGTCGTTCGGGGTCTTTGCGGTTCGCTTTTCACTCTTATGTTGAGTCTCTCCCTGACCTCATATATATGGTTTTGTTGTCTCGTAACGGCAACCAGTATAAGCGGGAGTGGCTTTTTATTTCGTTTCTTGAGCCTTGCTATTGATTTTATGTCAAAGCCCTTGGCTTTCAAATCGTCTTCGATATCTTCAGTTTCGAGGAATTCAGGTACCCTTCGAAACCCCACTCTTATGGGCTTTGCTTCTTGCATCGTGTAAGTGTGATGCGGTATCTTCTCCTTGTCAAGTATGTCAATGATTTTTCTGTAATCGTCCGGGCCTGCTGGTTGGGCTTTTACTCCGTCTTTGCAATGTTCACTTTTTCTCTGGCGGCTATTTCGTTGAACTGAGTCTACTCATCCTTCTGTCGAATAGTGATAGGTGGAGTCATAATATTTTTTGGGGTCTGTGTTTCTACAGGAAGCTCGTTGTCATCAGCGGGGGTGTCCATAGCCTCCGGGATTTCCATCGCTTCGGAGGTTTGGTTTGCGTCTTTCGTCTGGGAATGAGCACTTTCTTCGGTTACCTGAATAGGTTTCCTGGTACTGATTACAGATTTCTGTGATTTCTTATAAATCTCGTTTGGTTTATTAGAAATCTCAATTGATTTCTTGGAAATCTCTGATTTGTGACTTTCAGGTACCTCTTTTGGTGCCTGTGATTTGGTCTCTACAGGTACACTGGCCTTCCTTTTTTTAGGTTCTTTATGAATCTCTGTCATCTTCGGGCATTTTTTAGAAATAGACATCTCTTTTTCCTGGCTTAGTTCTCCGTCAGAAAAGCCTACTTCAGCGTCTCTTCCATCCTTAGAGTCTGTGGGTTCGTCGTAGTATTCGTTGCGACCATTTTTTAGGTTCTCTCACTTTTTGTTAACCATATATGTATGTGTATATGATAATTCCTGGAACAATATCTTGTTTACTTCAATTATCTTGCATATAACGGTGAGTAACATTTCTGCGATTTCTCTAGTAACCTCGAGTACTAGTTGATTTATAATATTTTCCATCTTGGCTGCTTCTTCTTCTACCTAAAAAGAAAACGTAGATACCGCCCTTCTTTCTTTCATCATCTTGCTGTCAGAAGAAAGAAGGGCACGTTTCACTGTGTACAACTTCTATCAGTCTCTCCGCAATACGGTGATAATCATAAAATATATTCTCAATAACTTCACTTTCAGTGGATGCTTACTTTTGTAAGGCTATTGATTGTATCGTGATGATGATGTTGATATTATATATCAATGAGTGCATGTTATAAATGCAAAAACGCTAACAGGCTACTCAAAAGAAGATTTTTTGATTCCATCATGATTTGCTAGCACAGATGATGTAGGCGGGTTTCTGATACTTTATTGGGTCCACCCTATTTCTGTATGGCAAACGGTTCATGTTGAAACCAGATGTTGCTATAGTTAGTCAAAAGTAGATCATCCAAATAGTCCTCGAAAATCGACATTAAAAACTGGTGATAAGTTTCTCCATTCAGAATTCCGTCAAATAAATGAGGATCCAAAATTCTATCTTTGTAAATTCCTGCCCACACGTTAATACTAAATCGCACTTGAGGTCGAATTTCTCGGAACTGCCTGGGCTTGTTTATGTTCCAAATGTGTTCGTTATTACGATTGAATATTGCACAACTCATAAAAGTGATTTCATCTATCCAAATTACATTTTCCAGGAAAACAGAAAAATCCCAACGGCATATTGTTAGTCAGATGAATGCGCAACTTTGCCCCAATTCAATCATCTTCGTATCTCTTAGTTTCCGAGATCCCAGTAGTGAAGATCGAATTCGAAACACCCTGTATAGAACACCCTCCTTCAAAAAAACAGTAATAAACCCTTGTATAATCTAAATCGAATCTAATCGTTTGTTTGACTTGTAATTTATCATGAGGCTTTAATTAACTGGATGGAGGATGTTAACTTTGAATAAGTTTTTCAAGTCCGTGGCAGATTTTAAAAATATTTTTGAACATGATTTTCCAGATAGTTGATTATATTGAGTAATTCAATTTCTAGGAATTCCATATTTGATACTAAAGGACATATTGTTCAGTATGGATTTTATATTTTGGAATGGAGTATTCGAAATGAACTTTCTACATTAATTATGTGAGAATATATTTTTTTACAACTGGAAAGTTGCAGTGATAAAAAATTAAACCTCACCGAAATCCGTTCACTCTAATCAAACACTGATCTTCTCTATATTTGTCGTGCATTAGCGAAAAACCAGCGTATCAGTTTTTAATTAAAAGAAAACTCTCCGATCATATACTGATCGTTCCAAAAAAATCCCCCTCGTAATAATATTTACTTTTGGTACGGGGTAACAACTCTTAACAATGGGGTGTGTTTTTTCAGGCTACTGTGCGTTTTAACTTCATCCCTTTAGGCGGTAAAATGGAAGCGATACGGGTATTGATCCTTGATTTCCGAAATGTTTTTATAGCCGGCTTGTAGTGTGTTAAATAAACAAGGAGATGCTCCGACAAATGGTCGGAATACTTTTGAGAATAGTGTTGACCACCAGTATTTTCTAGGTTTGAAATATTTAATGTTTTTCTAGACGCCTTTAAATGATGAAACTTTTCTCTTGAAAAAAGATTCACATTCAAAACTATTCGCCACAACAATTTTTGAAAGCTTCAGAAAAGTCTCATGTGTATAGAAAAATGTAGAACTCTCCAAAAAAAAATATCAACAAATATCAATGAAAATTGAAAGGGGTACATTTTTGGGAGAAAATAAGTTTCAAGAAAGAAAAGTTTTGGCTTTCTACTTCTTCATCTTCATGAAGAGTTTACTTTGAAATCAATTGCTTTCTTCATCCTTTCTTTGAAAGGTTACCACATTTTTTGTATAAAGGTAAGGAGTAGAAAACCAAAACCTCCCTTTTTCTTTAGTAAAAACTATTTGGAAAAATATGTAAATCTGATAAGCGTTCCTCTCGTTTTTTTATACTCTAGAGACAATAACTACTACCTATGGTTGAATCAGGTAATTCATTCTAGGTTAGATTTAAATACATGAAAAACTTGTATATTTACTAGTTGGAATATGTCAATGAATCAATGATTATTACATAGTAATATTACAATGATAAATGTATGCTTTCCGATAATAAAAAATTCTTTATTACATATAGTCGATAGCTGTATTCTTAAAATTGGTTTCCCAACTCAATGGAAAATTGCGTATGTTATACCTGTCCCCAAAACAGCTGACATTTTGGACTACAAAAATCTCGGACCCATGAGTATACTACCCACCATATCTGAGTAATTGGAACGCATTTTGAACAATCAAATCAGGGAATATATTGGTAACTTCAATCTAATGTCTATCTTTCAGTCGGTTTTAGGGCCTCTACATAGCTGTACAACAGCTTGGCTTAAAATAACGGATGAAATGTTGGCAGAGCAACAGATACAGGAGACATCTCGTTATTGATCTTACTGGAGCATTCGACTCATTGAATCCAGAAATTCTCATATCCATGCTCAAGTATATTGATTTCTCAAAAACAGCCGTTAAGATGATGCAAGAATACTTCACAAATAGACATCAAATGGTGAAAATCGAAGGCAAACTGTTTGAATCGGGGAGATTAATGCGCGAAGTTCCGCAAGGATCTATACTTGAGCCTTCGATTTTTAGTTTATATACCTCAAATATACTCACTGAGATTTACCTCTGTAAGTATCATGCTTACGCTGATGATACCCAACTTTAGGTATCGTTGAAAACAGAATTGCTGAATGAAGCTGTTGCTAACATCAATACTGAACTCCAAAATATTTATGATTTTCCTCTGGAACACGAATTGCAACTCAATCCTAATAAAACGCAGGTTTTTATGTTTGATCCCAAGTTATTATGCCAAAGGTATTTACATCAAGTAAATATTTCTCTGAATGGAATAATTCTAAATATAGTACTGGAGGCAATAAATCTTGGCTTAATGTTAGATAATAATTTCAGGTTCAAAAAGCATTCATCATATATCCAGAGAGTTCACGCGAACTTGAGATTAATTTACCCTCACCGAGCATACCTTAATACTCAGACAAAAACCAATTTAAGCCACCTGTATATTTTCCCTGTTTGGAAAGTCTACATTTGTGCAGGATAAAAAGGGTCCAAAATTTCTGTTTATACGCTACATCTACGGCATTCTTAAGTTCCGGCATATTTCTCATAAGCTTTCTCAGTCGCAATGGCTGTCAATGAAGAATCGTTTCTTATTGCAATCTCTAACTTTATTCCACAATATAGTCATCAAAAAATCACCGCAGTATCTTTAGGATATAGTTCGATTTCGTGAAAATGAATATGATGTGAATATCCGACACAAAAATACAATAACTGCCCCTGGCCACAGCACAGCTCTGTTTGAGAGATCGTTCAGTTTTTCTATCTACACTCATTACAATGGTCCACCCACATACCTAAAAGAATTGAAACTGCCACTTTTGAAGCTACAGGCTCGTAACTGGCTATATGAAAAAGAGTTATTGTGCCACTGAAGTCTCGCATAAAATGCAAAAATTCGAGTCATTCTGTAAGCATTATGAATTATCCCTTTTTAATTCCTTTTCTTTTTTTCTTTCCCTTACTACATAGGCACTATACATACATTATATGTATACCTGAAACCGATGATTATTAAAAGACGAGTCGTTTTAGACAACTGGTAATGACTATCTAGACATCATGTTTTCAAAACAACAGATACACTTCCATCACAAGCACAACATCCTGTACAGAGCGGTGTTGAGTAAATTTAACTCAAATTTGGCTTGAAATAAAATTCAAAAAATCAGTAATGCAGATGATCCATAACTGAAATTCATCCTCATTCATTCGACATGCTCTTTTTCCGAAAAACAAACTTTTTAATTGTTCTGGTTCACTCTCACTTGTCGGTGCGTAACAAAGGATTAGAAAAACAAAAGAAAAAGTGTGTTATATGATCAGTAATTTCGGAAGCATGACTTGTGGCGAAGAATGTATAATCTTTGGAGAACCGCTGTGAAACAGTCGACGATCAACCCGTCACAGGTGGGCGACTGTGTGTGAAATGTTCATGTTTTGTGGTTTCCAAGTAGAAAGAAGACTTTCATGTGAGCCTTCTGTAGTTCTTCAATTTTTCAGCACGCCTTCAGCTTGCGCCGACAAATTTCATTTCCATTTCAATAAATAATATACCATAATTAGAACATACTCAAATTTTTTTTTGTTTATTTCTTGATAATGTAAATAAACATAAACAAAATATTTTTCATTCATTCTTCAACTTCAAAATGAACAAGACCTCTCTGATTTTATTAAAATTGGAGTATATTTTTAACAGTGTGTATCAGCCATATGGAATGAATTGGAAAATAAATTGATGGAAGCGTTTTCAGAAAATTCTTTGAAACGTCTATCGGTTGATTAGTTATAAATTTTTTTTTAGCAAAAACTGTTTTTGCTTAACTGTTTTTGAATAATGTTCGTGCAGAAATTATTGGAGATCATACCATAAATCCCCGTTGATTGTGAATGGCGATAATTATTTAGCACTGCTAGAACTTTGGAAAATTTTTATCCTGGCGCAGCAAAACTACAAGCTCCAGAGAATAGATAATGGTTTCAGTAAGAAGGAGCACCACTCACCAAATCAATGTATGGCAGTACCTTAAGCCACCGTTTAGAAGTAAACAACAAGTAAGTTCACCCCTGGTCGGCGTCTTTGATGTATCGTGTCAAGATTTCATTTTTTGCTGGGCTATGGCGGCGTGTAGTGCGGTAGTAGGGTGCAGGCTAAAGCTATTCTTCGCTCACTTGCTCTCACGCCTTAGATACATCAGCTGAGCGTAAAATGAGATATGGGGATCTCAACCCAAATATGGCGGAGAGTGAATTTACTTGTATTTATTTCTATACGGTGCTTAAGCCCATATTTTCGAATCGGTGAATAGGGAGGCGGGAATCGATGGAATGGCCTGTACGGTTTCCTGATCTGACGTCATTGGACTTCTTCTGATGAAAATATTTCAAAAGTGATGTAATAGAACTGAACGTTTCGACAACATCGGTCAATCGTGACCGTTCTAATCGCAAGCGTTATCAATGTTATCATCTTCTTATTTGAGGAGTTTACAATACTTTTGACATATTCCCATGGGAAGAAGTATAATGTAGTCAGATCAGGAAATTGTGCAGGCTACTGGACATTGACCATATTATATTCGCTGCAACTTGTAGGTTTGCTGTATCAGAATAAAAATTGGCTAAAGTTGGCACATTTATTACGGAGCAATGCTACATAATTATCGATGAAAAAAAAGACCTATGATATGATCTATAACAATTATTACCCAAATATTAGCCTTTTCATCCAGTAGGGATTTTTCCAGCACTGACAAATTTGACGATAAGTGTAGAGTTTACACAAAATAAAAGGGTTAGTATTGGCTAGTGTCATGTAACACACCCCGCATAAACAATTTTTGTTGAAAAAATTATGCATTGAAAATATCAATAGACAGTTCGCAAGACGCTACTATTTATTTATTATCGATTTTATTCCATTTGACTGATATACACTCTAAACAACTCACTCCGTTGACATTATGTTTGAAATTAGTTATCTACACCTGATAATACAGAGTCAAAATTGATTCAGAGGTGTAATTTGAATTAAATCAGAGAAACAGAAATAAACAAAATATATGGTATAAGGAACTATAACTGTCAACAATATCACATCTACGAGGACTCTTGATAAACAACACTTTTTCAATTTTATTAATTTGATTCGATAATTCAAAATTAATACTGATCACTTTACTTTGATTAAACTTTATTATTATCACACTGTTTCTCGTCCCAGAATTAATCCACGTTCTGAACTTCACGAACTGCCTGCATTAAAGGCATTCCAATATTTTTGCGATCACTTTATAGAGACAATTGAAAGGTCATGCGCGTGCCGATATGACGTCACGCTATATAGTTTACGTTAACACAATGAGAAAACTTGGTACATTTAGAGCAATAACTTCATTCAATTGCTCGAACTGAAATTATAAAAATATGAACTTCAATATTACTTTCTGATTATTTCTCTACTTTATTTGGCTTGCTAACGCTGCTGTGACTTGTACTAAACTCATCCTCGATATACTGGTCGAGAATAGCCAGAATGAAGTAGCTTTTACCGCTGCCTTTTATAGTTTCTCGTTAGAAATATCACAGTATCTTCATCTTCTTCCTAATTTATTGAAAGTGTAATTATTTATTTGCTGGAGTCTTTTATCATTTACTTCATCAATTTTATCTACCATTCAGACCAGTTCTACCATTCTACCATTCAGAACAATTGAAATTTGATGTGTTTAGTGTGACAAAAATTTTGTTTCAACTAAGGAAAATGTTACGTAAATCTTTTATACTAAATGTCTAATGTTCAATTTTTCAATTATCATTCGAGGCATTTATTTACTCTCGTTCGTCAAAGCCTGTTGGTTCAGACAAATCGCGAATTCTGTATGCATTCGACAGTCATCTGTTTTCTTAAGCCGGCGGCTCTAGATAAAGCTCCGGTTTTGTTTACACGCTGGAATTGAAACAGAGAGGATGCGTACGTGCTCTTTTATGTTTAGGAGAGGGGTAGTTGGCTATAGGGATCCCCGTAGATTTTGAATATTCAAATTGAAAAGGGTATATTTTTGGGAGAGTTTTTTCAAATGTTTTTGACTTTCCACTTCTCCATTATTAAACCAAAAGTGTGGGAAATTTCCAGAGAAAGGAAGAAAGAAAATAACTACAATAATAACTGTCTATAGAAATTTGCAGAGCATACACATACGTTTCTTTCAGACACAGACCGGAAGCAAAAATCCTCTCGAAACAACTACTTTCATTTAAAAATTAAATTACACATTTTTCCAAGTGTACTCTATAAAGAGCAAACACGGTTTGCAATACAGCGGTAATATTTTATTAGGATGTGTGATTGATACAACATATTCTACGAATTAATCCAACGTCAACAATTCAGCAATATACAATACAATTTTTTCTTGGCCTTACTGGCCAAGAAAAAATCTTTCGTTATTACATCGGTGCCCAATAATTGTATCAAGAATCATTGGTACATATTTCAATGGCGGTTCCTTTAATGGTACTAGTGTGCAGTTCATGACTGTCATTCTGAATACACCCTTAATAACCATTCTGTAATATGTAGACACAATTTTCAATTCGTGCATAATTGTAGAAGAGCAAATTAGCTTCTGTCGCCTTCCAGGATTCCTGACCTCTTAACTTACTCTGTGAGGTTATTTGAGAAATAAACTTCGTAAGGAACGATATACTGACTTGAACAGCTTTCAACAAAAAATAATCAAAACATTTCAAACTATCGATCGCAATATTGTGCTGAAATGTGTTCAATCAGTTCAGATAGTGGCAAAAGAATGAATATATTCAATTTTTTTACTCATTTTATTTTCAAGTATTTATCCACTCTAATGCCACACAGTTCTTGGCACGTTTTAATCTTTTACCAAGACTTGGGTGATGTATCGCTAACGACGTATCATTGTAAGCCACCCTAACGCCACACAGTACTCGACACCATACAAAATCTCGACTTAGGTGGGAGATCCGTGCTTGCTTGTATCCCTATTCTCAGTTGACAAAGTTATTTGTATAAATTATATTGGATTCGCATCTTTTTCATAGTGTACTACTATAGTACTAGTCAAGCTGTTATTTGATACCCATATTGAGGTCGTTGTGAAATGATATGTAATCCACCATTTTGTAGCTGCGGCCATCTTGGATTTACAATAATACAAAATTCATTTAATTGCATTCTCATCAAAACTGAATGTGTGTACCAAATATCAGACCAATCTGTTTACAAGAAGGGGTTCATACTGCCAAAAAATACTTTTCGAACAAACTCTAAACAGCATTACTCAATTGGTTTGTTTTTCATCTCACTAGCAACCTTTGTAATAGTAGCAGAAATGAGATAGAGGGAGTAAAACTAACTTACTACTAACTTTTTGGAGTGTGCACACGAATTATATAGGGTTACAGGTAGTCTGGGATCCTAGGTACTGATTGAATAGGGGTACCAACTATGAAATTATAAAGATTATCAGGTTTGCCAAATTCATAAATTCAAGAGTGGAGACCTACATAAATCGAGTTGCTCGTTTAGGGGTATATGTTTCGGGTTTTTTATTGATTCATTAATTTCCATGGCTTCCAACAAATTCATTTTCTTCCTTTCATTACATGTGTGTAGAATTTTGAGATTATCTTTGAGAATTTTGAGATTATCTTTAAGTATTCCAATAGTTTGACTTACATAAAAACGGCAAAGATCTCTTTTGCTACACGAAGACCTGATTCAATAGTAGTTTACTACAGAATCCCGAAATGCAATGCCATAGATCAGACTCTACTAGGGCAAAGTAAGGTGATCTAGCAGTAAATATTCATTGAAGACGATTCTGACAGCAAATAATCCTGAAGCCAATTTTGTGCATAAAGATGTGATATGTTCCTTAAAATTACACTTTTTGTCAATATGCAGACCAAGAAATCTAGTGCAATGCGTTTCTTCTCTCGTCCTACCATCTAATAGCAAGTTGTCTTAGCTGAATTTGAAGTTTACAATTTTGGTCTTATTTACGTTGAAGGAAAGTAAATTAGAATAACACCACTGTTTGACCTTTTCTAAATCTAATGATATTATTTTTTTTAAGTTTTTAGTATTTTTTTCATGCCATAACAATGTGGTATCATCGGCAAAAATTGTGAATGATCCTTCAATTTCCACTGTAGCAAGATCGTTGATGTATAATAGGAAAAAATTGGGCTCTACAACAGATCACTGAGGCACTCCACAATCTATAGCCGGAATGTCAGAATACGCATTATTGACTTTCGTCAGCTGAGATCTGCCTTTTAGGTATGATTTGAACCATGAGTTCATGAGACAAAGAAAACTTTCGGATAAATATTTCGGAATACCTATTTTTCTTAAACGGTTTAATTTAGCTTACCCTGTTTATTTGTTCGTTCATTTATCCATTTGTTTGGGTCAAATTCAGTAATTGAACTTTGACTCCCTTTCTATTGACAGATTGATCT
>WOGR01007344.1:0-12465 GCA_015342045.1 Leptinotarsa lineolata | reverse complement strand
AGCAAAGCAATATATTGGATTCTTCATTTTTTCCAATAAGTCGTTGATGTACAATAAAAAGACGGTTGGAGACACTGTGGATCCCTGGGAAACACCAGCGTTGATGGTGAAAGTATTCGAGAGATATCCATCGACGGCCACTTGCTGGGAACGTTTTTTCAGGAAACTTGAGAGCCATACACAAAAATTATTCGACAAACCATAGCATCGAAGTTTGGCTAGCAAACCCTGATGCCACACACGGTCGAAGGCCTTAGAAATATCAAGTGCAACGTCTCTTGACTCTCCATGATTCTCGATTGCGTTATTTCAAATATGGGTGACATAGAAGGTCGCCTGTTGATCTTTGTTTCCGAAAGCCATGTTGATGGTCGCTCAAGATGTTGAAGCCCTCCAAATATTCAAAGATATGGTGGTTTACGGCTTTCTCCATTATTTTCAGTATCACTGATAGCAAAGCGACTGGTCTAGAGTTATTTGGAAGATTCTTCTTGTCCTTTTTGGGAATAGGCTGAATGCGAGCAATCTTCCAACAAGAAGGAAAAACGCTTCATTTGTAAGATAGGTTGAAAAGTCTACAAAATACTGGTGCGAGTTCATTTGCGCACTTTTTGAGTACGATGAACACAATCTTTAATTAGTTTCGGTTTATTTTTTATCTATTAGTTAGTGTTACTTCTGAAGCATGTTTTTTTAATTTTCCAAATCATCATTCATTTTCAACTTTTTAGTTTGGCATGCTATTTGAAGACCATTCATTTCAATATGAAACATATACTCATGCACAGACTGTGTGGTGTAACACCTAGTAAAGATAATATTGAAGCAGTGTTAACCATCAAAATTCCTGAAAACAGAAATGAAGTTTTGAGAATTTTGGGACTCGTAAAATTTTTCTCTAATTTCAGCCCAACTATTTCATAATTGACTAAGAATTTAAGAAATTCAACTAAAAAGAACCAACAATTTTTTTGGACGCCCGAACATGATCTTGAGTTGCATACATTGAAAACGATAATATCACAATCACCCAGTTCAAAAATTTTTGATTCCAATTTACTTATTGTAATAAATTTTGATGCGTCAAGTGGAAGTTTAGGATGTTGTCTAATACAATCAGGTCATCCTGTAGCTTTCGCCTCCAGGTGCATTACTGATTCTGTAAAGAAATGGGCATAGATTGAGAAGGATCTCCTGGCTATAGTTTTTTGTCTTCGAAAAGTTCCATTATTTTGTTTATGCATTTGACGTGAAAGTTGAGAGCGATCATAAACCGTTAATTACCATATTTTCGAAATATTTAGATAAAGTATCTGCTCGATTACAGATTATACTTCTCAAACTATTTAAATACAAAATTGAAATAGTTTATATACCAGGAAAAAATATGGCTGTAGCTGATACTCTTCCTCGTTCATTCATCACAACAAAAGTTGAGGATGACCCAGAGATGGAATATATTATATATACGCTTTAGAATATTATTCCAATGTCACCAGAAAAAAAAACATTTTTCAAAAAGAAACAAATGATGATAACACTTTGTTGAAAGTCAAACAATTTTGCGAATCAGGTTGACCCAAAAATATCAAAAATACTTCCTCAACCTTGAAAGTCTACTGTAAACTTAAATAAAATATTTACTCATCCAACGACTTATTGTTTCTCAAAAGCAAAATCATAGTTCCGTCATTTTTGAGAAAAAAAGTGATGAAGCTCATTCATGAAAGCCATTTTGGCATAGAAAAATGTAAACTAAAAGCACGTCAGGTATTTTACTGGCCAGGATCAACAAAAGATGTAAAAAATGTAGTTCTTAATTGTGAAACCTCTCAAAAATATAAAAAATCAAACCAAAAAGAAACACTAGTGAGTCATCCCTTACCAACTCGGATCCAGCAATACATTATTTAGATTTCTCCGAATTTAATGGCAACAAAAATATCTCCTCATAGTGGATTCCTATTCTAATTGGTTGGAAGTAACAATAACAAAGTATAATCAGCTGACGGTGTCATCAACTTTTGTGAGGAACTTTTTTCTAGATATGGCTATCTTGATATGTTTTATTCAGATAATGTCCCGTTCAAGTCGTTGAAGCTGAAAAGATTCGCTAGAGAATGCTCCTTTGAGTTAATTTTCATTAGTCCTTACTACCATCAATCAAACGGTCTTGCAGAGAGATATGTTGGTATCGTTAAGGACATGTTAAAAACTGAATGACGAAAATAATTCACTGTTCTCCATACTACAATATCACAATACTCCTTTACCTCAAAATAATTATTTCCTTGCCCAAATATTTCTACACAGAATTTTGAAAACAAAAATTCCTACATTAGAAGAAAATCTCAAGCATTTTATTATAGATATCAATTTATATCAAAATGAATTAGAGAACAAATATGCTAAACAAAAACATTACTGTGATAAAACTGTTTAAGATTCACCTGCATTGAAAGTTGGAGATAATGTAATGGTTCGGAATCATAAAACTTGGATGAAAGGTCAAATGGAAGATACAATCAATTCAAGATCCTACAATGTAGTTGATGAGAGAGAGAAATGTTTAGGAGAAACAAAAAATATCTGAATGAAACTCAGTTCACTGGTTCTTTCAATAAGTTGCCTTTGATATATGATCATGAATTTGATAATGACGTTGATCATTCTCTTCCTTGTAATTCAGACTGTCTGCATTTATCAAATATCGTTCTTAATTATGATAACAATACATCTAAAGCCAATTGCAATGAGTTCAAAGAATCATTTGGAAGTGAATCTGTACTATTGAGATCAAATAAGAAGAGAAATCGTAGAAAACCTACATATTGATAGATTATGTTACTGATCAGATTCAGATGATGATTGATTTGTTGATATTGAAATTAGTGTTTTATTTTGTGATTATTAATATCATTGTCATTAGTTTCATTTCCATTTAAAAAAAAGGGTGGAAACGTATTAGATGTATGTTTATTACCCTGTATTATAAATGGTAAGCGATGGTGGTTGTCATGACGATATGATAACAAGAATAGAGGTACAACTCATAGGTACAAAAACTGTAAAAATAACTAAAGTTAATAAAGTTTATTCCCGTTTATTGATGTTTTGAAAGAAGAATACTTCCCAAACTAGAGAACTAGAAAACACTTCCCAAAAAAATTCATAGTTAGCGTAATACTTTCATGAATATTTTCTATTTGAAAGATAATTATGGAAGGTCCAAAGATTTTTCTTTTTTATCTGTCATTTTGGATATCATTTTCACCTCCGTGCTTTTTCTTTTCCAATCTGTGAGTTCAGTTACAAAACAAAACCTCACAAGACGCATTCCGCTGCCAAAACAGAGCAAAAATATCGGTGACCTCTCTTCCCGGTCGGTGTCCTAATTCCAGCCTAGATTGACCTATTTTCCCTTCTCTTATGCCCTCGTGACGTCATCAATGCGCTCTTTACGTCACCATTCGAGTGTGTGTTCCTCTAGCAACAACCAATGATCTGTTTTCTGAAAAGTTTCAATCAACTAGGAAAGCCTGTTCTGAAATAGAAGAGAAGTAGTAAACTTTTATTCAAATTCATATATGAATTTATGAATGAATTTTCGTATTGTCACATGTTTCACGCAGTGTGACATTAGTACAGGGGAAATGCATTCCTTTACAAAATTATTCATCAATTTTACTTCTCTCCTGAAAGATTCATGATATTGTCATATTATTGGAAGAAACCAATGAAATACAAATTCATTTATAAAAATATCAATTCGTCGTTATTCTCCTGGAATACCGGGCGACATATCCGGAAGTATCCAATTCACATTGTATCAAGTAATATTACCATCAATTATAATATTAGACTGCTGTATCAGAACTTCAGCGAATGTTGTTTTTTTACGATGGAAAATGGAATTGCTGACAAACGATTTATCACCTGGATATTGAAAAAGAGGGATTGAGCGAAAATCAGCGGGCGGTTACCTGCAGGCGGCTCCCAAGTGTGACATACTGTCAGAAATTATGATAAGTTATTTGTCAGTACGGTTGTGCTGTTTTTATTTTGAATAGATGTATTGATTCTATCCAACTGTTTTATTCACTTATCGCCCTACCTCATAAGCTGAAAGAACAAAATCGAGGGTGAAACACTCAATAAGTAAAAATTGGTAACTGGTTACCAAAAACTCAAACGGGGTCGTGACAATATGTGAATTTGGTTCAATTTATGTGATTGTTGATATAAGTTGACTGTGGAAAACCAAAATCATAATTATCATTGGATGTCATCACAAGGAAGTGAGGTCGATGACATCTCCTATCAATCTTCGAATATCAAATATAGACGAGGCTCCCAAGATGACCAATTGCAAAGCCAAGCTTTGACATCAACGGTCAACAAGATTGGTCCTATGTCATTCACTGCAGCTTCCACTGCAAGGCAACTAGTTTAAAAGCGTAGCCGAAACACAATGCATTCATGATTCAACACCAGACCACGCTGTTTAGATCTGCCATAGGTCTTATCAGTGGTGTTGGGCTGAACCTAGAATGCGTTTCTGGACTCAAATGTCCTCGAAAAACACGTCTAAGTAATGGAAGTAACTTTTTGAGGTGATCTTTTCAATTATTCCTTTATTGAAGGGCAGATCCAGGGGGGTCATGACTCCCCTCTGGGCTGTGTCAAGGACCTAGGTGGACCCCTTATTGAAATTGTTCAACATAATGTTTTCACATATTTTTTGTCACAATATAGATTTTATTTGAGTACCTTCAATATTCAATTGAGTTGATATAATACTTTTTTGACGGCAAACGCATTATTCGGGAACGAACGCATCGAAAATTTGAATTTTACAGCGCCACCGCTACCTTTAATATGTCACGTCACTTGTTGTGTGACACTTGCGTGCGCTTTGTTTCGACTAACGTCTAACTAGAAATAACCTCAATCGGAACGACTAAACTTCAGTAATAAAGCTCAAGTTAAAAAACTTCCAATACAGGTAATAGTGATCTGAAAAATTGTTGCTGCAAAATCATTACAAAAAATGCCACTGTGTGTGTTTGTGTGTGTTCAAACTCAAATGTTATTGTTGGTAATTTTCCTCGTAGATAGAAGAAGGTATCTACTTACTGAAAAGTAAGACACATGTACCTATCTTATTAATTTTTTTGAGCGAGGTGGTTTGCCTGTCTTATCCCTAACCTGAAATCGTAGATAAATTCAAACAATGTGGTGTATCTTCGTGACATTTTCAATGGTTGTCAAGAGTATTAAAAGATGATGTTTACAAAGTAGCGTGTTGAAAATATTTTTAACACTAGTCTTGAAAGTACTTTTCGACCGAATAGCAATAAAAAAAACATGAATATCCAATTTTCAAGGAAGTTTTATTATGAACAATAGATATAGACACAATTAAATTCTGTTGCAAATGTATTATTTACAATAATAACATTATTATTATTATTTTCATGAAAACTAATATGGAAAGTACAATTTGAACAACTGCTGATATTAATACCATGCGATGCTGAAGAGCCTTGTAATATATTTGAACTATCTGAGTTGACAATTTCATGGGCATCAACATTTAATTCTCGACGTCAAGAGGACGATGGTGTAACGCTGGAGCTAGCTGTTGGGATTATTCTTTCAGCAATAGCCTTTTTAAAAGAAAAAAATTGATCAATGTAACACTCAGCTACTTTTGTAGACTGTCATCTTCTGTGCTTCCCAATATTCGTTATATTTGCTCCTGATTCTGCTAGCAAAGAAGCGGAATACCTTCTGAATCAGTGACCTGTATATTCCTTTGGTTCCGGAAGATTCAGGAACTCAGCAATGGTAGAGGGCATTTTCCCAAACGTGTTTATACCAACTGGGTTGGCACTGCATTTCAGTATTTCAGAAAAAAACGTTGATGAATGATAACAGAGGGGCGTTATGCAACGTATTTATCGAAATAGTCAATGTTTTTTCCAACAATGTAAAAAGAAAGACCTATCTTTGTTTTTGTATTTAGAATTTGAACAATCAATGATTTATCTATCAATTTAATGTCTTCTATTAATAATTGGCACAGCTCTTCACGCCGGCAGGCTTCATATATTTCGAAAATAGTAGCAACTTTTATCATCAAATATTCTTCATCTGTCATCTCATTTATGAACCTCTAGACTTGTTCAAATGTAAGAGTTTTTGATTTCTTGGGCCTATAACTTTAAGAATGCTATTACCTTGAAATATTTGCTTGTATTAACACCATTTAAAAGTTGACGAGTTCCATATCGAAGCACTTTTAGGCATGTCCTTGAGCTCTCTCAGTGACTCGGTTTTCATCTCCTCAATAATCGCAGAACACTGCCCTTTCATGCGTCTCTCCAATCTTGGGAACAGAAAAAGTTACAGGGAGGCAAATCTAGTGAACACGGTGGCTGAGGCAGGATGAAGAAGTGGTTTTTGGCCAAAAAATTTCGAACAAGCATTGACGAGTCATCAGGTGCAAATGCCATGAATTGTCTTTTCCACAATACCGTATTGCTTTTCGTAAGAGGCGCATAACTTCAAAATAGTACTTTTTATTGACAGTACGACCAAGTGGCACTACGCCATGTGCACTACACCACGGTTATCGAAGAGAAGAGTGAGCAAAACCTTGACAGTTGATCGAACTTGGTCTTGGCTCCCCTGAGTTCTGCCGCTAGGCCGACTGGACTTTGATTTCGATGTCTTTACTATATACCCATAATTCATCACCAGGTATGATCCTCTTCATCAAACTTGGATCACCGTTGACGTTATTCCACAATTCCTGAGCGATGCTCATGTGACGGATTTTTTTGTCAAAATTAGGCAATTTTGAAACGAACTACGGTGCCACACGCTTCATGTTGAAAATATACAAAAAACTTGCGTGGCATGAGCCAATCGATATGTCGACATCCTCAGCAACTTCTTTAGTGGTGATTCTACGATTTTCCATGACAATTATCTTCACCTTCACCCACATTTTCATCGGTTTTTGATATGCTGGGGCGTCCAGGACGTCATTAACATTTTCTCGACCTTCTGTGAAAAGCTTGTACCACTTTGTTACATTTTTCTGACTCGAAGTACAATCGCCGTATGTCACTGTCGATATTGTAGAAGTTTTTGAGCTGATAATTCAACTCTTCACGCAAAATTTGATGCGAATTCTTCGGTCTATTATTTTCGATAACAGAAAATCGCCGAATACGCATGGCACTCATAACTTTCATGCCTCTCACCAACCAACTAAACATGCTACACAGCTAAAACTGTAACCATATGTTCAAGACATGCGTACCAACATGAAAAAATTGAAAAATCGCTAATCTAAAATGAATCAGTGATATCTATAGCTTAAGTTCCTACTGCTATTGGGAATCTTGAAAACTTATGCCACCTATGAACTATCATATTTGTGACTATTTGACTTTCATGATTTGAAAAGATATTGTAACTCGTAACATGCATTGTATGTTTATATTGTTTCATTGTTTGTAAGTGAAATGTTGAATAAATATAGAGTGTGTAAAAGCCAAATGGAATAAATTCATTATTTCGATTACTGTAAATTCAAAAAAAAATCCGAAAGATGTCAAATGTAAATCACGATTTGACATTCTCCAACGTAAAAATGCCACCCCTACCTTCAATCCACTTCGAATGATAGGTACAACCTCCAATTTTTCAAATGAGGAATATAGGTTTGTGATATATCGTTTGAAAGGTCTCTTAATTCTCTATTCAAAAATGTTATCGCTTTCAAGTTTATTACTACAATTAAGATAAAATAAATTAAAATCATATGGCTACCGAACTTCGATAAAATACACTCAAAAACTAAAATGTACTGCAAAATGTAATGAAATGTAGAATACGAAAAAGAACTGTAGATGATAACGAAGTAGATGTTCAAAATGTTCACCACAAAGGTCTGGCAACATCCTAGTCTCAAATAAAATTGTCTTCTAACATTATTTACCATCAGATGATGAAATATCAGGTGATCACGCAGGCCATTCAATTAATCCTTTTCTCTCTATCCACCGATTGGGAAATGTATCGAGGTATTGCCAGACATTAACTTGCTAATGTGGTGGTGCTCCATCCTGCTGAAACCATATCGAATTCACTGGAACTTGGGGGTTTCCTGGATCAGAATATAAATTTGCTAAACTTTGAATGACACACCATTTTGAAGTAGTGCCAAATAATTATCGCCATTCAAGTTGCCCTCAATCAAAAAGGGACCAATGATACGTTTTTCTACAATTCCTGCCCAAACATTAACCTTTTAAGGGTATTGCGTGTGTTCTTCTCTCATTCAGTGGGAACCAGTAGCGCCAATTCTGCCGATTAGCATGACCGTTAAGAGAAAAAGTACACTTATCGGAAAACATAACGTTTTCTAATTGCATGATATTGTTATCTAACATGTCCATCATTTGCTCACAAAAATGAGTTCTTCTATCAAGTCGTCTTCCATGAGCCTTTGAGTAGGTGTCATTTTATAGGGATGCATTTTATTTTCTTTCAATGTGTTTACTATCGATGTATGGCTGAGTTGAATGTAGTGGATGCCTGTCTACTCGATGTATGTGGGTTTTCCTCAAACTCAAGCATCACGCACAATCTATAATTTTTGTGGGTAACTTGTTTATTCTACACCAACATTGTATGTAACTTTTGTAATATATATTTGTATATTTTTCCAGTGAAATAATAATAATAATAATAAATCTATTCACAAAAGCTAGAGTACATTTCTTTAAGGAAACAAGTTGAATAAAGTGCCTAGACGATAAGTGCTACTGCACTTGTTTCGCAAACAATTAATAAGTATATAAAATAATACAAAATACAAAAAATAAAACGATAAAAGACAGTAACATTGCTTCACGATAAATTCAAATGATGATTCAAAATATGATGAAATAGTTAAAATAATATGATAATAATATAATAAAATTTCATACAAATTTTTTTCAATAAAATAGTTGAGACTAACAGTATAGGTATATTGCAGGAGAAATAACACGATCGAATATTGAAGATGAATAGATAAAACCAAGATAAGAGTAATAAACGTATATTATCATTATTACATCTAATTTGAGTTCAACATCCATTCCATTGCAGCTATTTTTTTTTATCCGCCACACATGACCAAACTCGCAGAACTGCTTCTCTATTTTGCTTATTATTCTTTGAGATATGGGCCGTAAATTAGGAAATTTCTAGTAAAATAAGCGAGCTACTCCGTAACCAATCATTTGTAAAACTGTTATATTATGCATTTCCGTTAATCTAACCATTTGTCAGACTTGAAGTTAACGAGATCTTCAAACTTAAATTGAAATACTGACAAATAATTTTGTAACATACAAAACAATTTGACAAGGCGTTTCGAACTAACGTTGCCACGAAAATTATTTACAGTTTTTCAAAGGATACCATATGAAAAAACATGGCTATGGTTTCTGCTCACTTCTTTATTATGAATACCTCTACATAAAATAAGTTTCGAGTATATTGTATAAGGTTTTGAGTGTATTCTATAGAATGTCGGTAACCCACATGATTTTAAATTATTTTATCTCAATTGTTGCAATAAACTTAAAAGCGATAACATTTTTGAATAGAGAATGAAAAGACTTTTCGAATGATTTATCACATGCCTATACTTCCCATTCAAAAAATTGGGAGTTGTACCTCTCATTCGACGGGGGTTGAATGTAGGGGTGGCATTTTTCCGTTGAAGTATGTCAAATTTTCATTTGAATTTGATATATTTCGGGATTTTTTAAAAATATGTACAGTAACCGAAATAATGAATTAATTCATTCCATTTGGCTTTTACACACTGTATGTTCTCAGAGTATGTACATATTACTTTTTTGTTTTCCTTGGGAGGATCCTCATGAGTCGTTTGATCCTGCCGTAGTTGTATTTCTATACTAATCGTACTTTTCAACTACGTTTCGGTTCTTTTCGAAGCGTCGTGAGAAAAAATGTACAACGAAAATTTTCTATGGTTCTAAGAGTAGGTAGAACGCGAAAGGTGGCAAAATCATATTTTTTTCTGGAATAACAAATTCTCAGGAATGATCGCACTTCAATATTGAAAGCAAGAGATAAATTTCATCATCAAATTTGAATTCGATTTTTTCTTTGCTTCAATATCGTTGTTTCTGATCCAAGCAAACGTAAAATGGAGTTTTTCCCAATTCCACTACACGTGAGGAAAATACTCAAACCGCTGTTGAGAAGATAAAGTCACAAGATGTTTGTCTGAGACAAGAACATTCCAAAATTTCAAACGGCCTTCATTAATCACTGTGTAGCTGATCATGCGGCCTTATTTGGTATTCACTTCGATATTATAATATCGCACGTCGTGAAAACTCGAATCAGGATGGGATGCTGACACTTTTATAATTGGATCCAGTTACTATGCCAGGAAGAAATATTCAGACATCAATATGATGTAAGCGTTGTCTCTACAAGAGATTCGAATATCGATTTCCGCAAAATTATAAAAGGGCCACCTACATTGCCAAGGACCAAAATCATTTAAAGATCGGCATTTTATTATCAGTCTGGCCTTCTTTGTATAAGAAATGGAGAGAAATCATTTGAAGAAATTTAAACGAAAATAAAATGTATCCTCATTTGGTGAAATTTTGTTGTTTTCAATCTCAATCGAAAATGACATTCTGGTAATTGAGAAATATTTACAAAAAAATAGAGTATAACTTCAATTTTTTCAACACATTTTCTAGTTGATTAAGGAGTCTTTATCTGAAGTTTGTTCTTCGATTTTCTGAAAAACTGTATAAATTTACATATTTTCTCACTACTTTTATTTGTAACTAACGTTAATTTAGTTTCGTCCTTTGAGGAGATTTCCGAACATATAAAATAAACTGAAACTAATTGATTATATTAGCCACATAATTCAATTTTAGTATCATTTGATGCAACGAGTATGTTCTCCAACATATCGTACAACGAATGTAAGCCTCTCATTTCAGATACATAAGGTCAAGCCAAATTAGACCAGTTTTCTTCTTTTGAAATTTCAACAGCTTTCGATGTATGCCTGTATGAAAATATGGATAAAAAAAATATTCATTTTGCTAACAGATATTTAGCTGAACCAATTTATGACATTAATGAATAATCTCAATAGAAACATACCGTTCACACTCAAAACAGAGATAGAGAAACGAATTAATTTCACAGACCTGACCATTACAATGAATTTGAGCTCATTGTATTCAGGAAACCGATCAGGCATTACAATTCCAAGTGATTCTTTCCATCCCGACAGTCATAAGTTAGCAGCCTGCAATTCAATGTTGCAGACAGATTTCTTGCTACCTTTATCCGCTGACAATCTAGATTTGGAAATCAAAATAAATAGACAGATAGGACATGATAATGGTTTCAACGCAGACACAATCCAGAAGTAATTGAGATAACAAACCCTCAAATTCACTTACAGATCAATAGACCCCCAGATCAAATAATCAGAAATCAAGAAATTTGTAACTCTAACATATTTTGGTAAAAAAACAGAGACAATTGCCGGTTTTTTCAGAAAATACAATGTGGAAGTAGCATTCAGATCATATGTCAGGTTATCTAATTTCTTCTTAAATGCCAAAGACACGTGGGCTGAAATTTTTTATGTAGGTTTTTCATGTTTTAGATGTGCAATATGAAATGATTTTGAAATATTCCAACTAAGGCGTCAGCCGCGGGGGAAAATGGCGCATTCATAAAATGAAGTTACCTTTCAATCACTGTTTCTCCGTACCCGTATATTTTCGGAAGCTGAAATTTTCTATATAGTTTCGTTTTATGTTATAGATATGCAATAAGGAAGTAATTATGAAAATTTCAACTGAGGCGCCAGCCACGTAAGGGGAAAGGCGCTTTCATAAAACAAAATATTTTTTCCATCAGAATGAATAAAAGCAAAAAACTTCATATAATCATAGAATTAGGGATAAACTGCTTGCAAATCCCGAGTCTAAACCCTTCTGATCGGTAGCTAAAGCTGTTAATGGAAACTTTACAAAATCCACAATTCCATCAGTTACACCAGCGGATTGTTCAATTGTAACAATGGCCATAGAAAAAGCAAGTCTGAACAATTTGCGTCTCACTCCACAGTCAATTTTTTGGGAAACGTATCACCCACTATTTCCACACTAGAATCCACAATGCCGGAAATTACTTTTTGACAACGTCTAGTTAAGCAAATTTTGAAACAGCTCAATATCAACAAAACGTCTGGTCCTGATGAAGTGCCCGTCATCATACTTAGAGAATGCGCAAATGAACTCTCTCCAGTATTTTGCAGACTTCTCAACCTGTCTTACAAGAAAGGTATTTTTTCTTTCTTGTTGGAAGATTGCTCGCGTT
>WOGR01007343.1:0-12466 GCA_015342045.1 Leptinotarsa lineolata | reverse complement strand
TTCACTCGTATTTTATTTCACTGTGAATTCTTTTCAAGTTTTTTGCTTAATATATTTGCCATTTTTAGCTATTCTTTAAAATTTCAATTGTATTGTTTATTTCAGGGATTTCAAATCATTTTACAAATTTGAGACAATGGAAGTCCGAACTGCTGAAATTCACCACGAAACATTGTCATTCACCTTCAAACAAACTGTTCAAACTTTATATGAACAATATATAATGACATGTTTCTACAAGTTTTTTCTTACTCCAATATTTATATCCCCCAATAATCCACAATCGAGGCTACCTCTACAGGTAATCACTCGATCAAATTACCTAAACCTGAGCTACCTCCTCAAGTCTAGGTCTGTAGCATATTACATCCTTAGTAATACTCTATTTTTTCTAAATAATTCAGTTTCAAACCTTTATTTCCTATGTGTAAAATTTCGAACTTAAAAATATGATTTCCTCCTAAAAGATGATTTGAATATGTTGAACTTGTTTTCTTATTTACACAGCTCATATGATGTTCTTGGATACGATTTTTATCACCATCATCAAGCAAATTGCAGTAAACAATGGGTTTAAAGTGCACACAAAAGCAATTCGATACATTTTTCGTATTGATAAGTCAGATAATCAAAATCAAAATTATAGAACTTTCACGTACTTTGGACAAACAATAGAAAAAGTGGCTTCATTTTTGAGTAAACGAGATATTGAAATTGCATATAGAACAAGTAATACGTTGGGAAAGCTAGCTAAAAATAATAAAGACAAAACATCCAAATTCGAGAAATCATGATTATAGAAATTGAAGTGTAGAACGTGTCCTGAGGTATATATTAGACAAACTGATAGAACATTTGGAAATCGTATCCAGGAACATCATATGAGCCATGAAAATAAGAAAACAGGTTCAACATATTCGAATCATCTTTTAGAAGAAAATCAGATTTTCAACAAAGAGTTTGACATTTTAGATATAGAAAATAAAGGTTTGAAACTGAATCATTTGGAAGCAATGATGATCAATAAACTTAAGAATTCAAACATTCTAATGAATGACCAACTGGATTTGAATAGATCACCATTATTGAACCTGTTTTCTTAAAAGACCGATGATGTATTACTAAGGATGTAATATCATAATTGAGGAGGTACCTCAGGTTTAGGTAATTTGATCGAGTGATTACCTGTAGAGGTAGGCTCAAATGTTGATACATGAGAGATATAAATATTAGGTTGAGAAACTTGTAGTATACAATTCACTTTCGAAAAAGCTACTGTGATAGCGGAGCATGTCCTGATATATTGTTTAAATAAAGTGAATAGGTATGAACATTCTGATCTACAAGTTAAAATTGGCAAAAAGAGTTTCTTTGTGTTCAGATCGTATCGCAAACAATATAATATGAAAAGTTGAAAAATTAAATGTTACACTAAATTCAGTCTTTTTCCGAAAGATATTCACCTTCTTCGAAGATGAACATTCTTGAAGTCCAGGATGAGTTTTTCCAGCATATTACCCTGTATCTGCCAGAATATTGTATATAGAATTTCAATGATTTCGGTACTCATCATTCTCCCCAATAGATTTCATTTACATGGTCTGTCGGAATATCATACGCAGTTTAATTTCTAGCTCCCCGTTTATCAATGTTATCTTTATTATCCAAAATTACTACTACCTTTAACGACTGTTTCAAAAGTAAACGTGACAGTCATAACACTAATGGTGATAACTAAGAACTTTAAAATAAACAATCGTTCATTTTCAAGTATTATGTTCAAAAGTATTCCATTTATAGTTTGAATATAATATATAGTCAACTGACGTGACCACGCATATCTAAATTCTATTTTCCTTTCAGGATTTCTCATGGTTTTTTTCTCTAAGAACTATTTTTGGACTACGTCTGAAAATTTTGAAACTTCTAGAAGTTATGCTTTTTGGTGCATCCTATCAGCTGTCTTGCCGGTTCCAGAACCTCCAGATGATTTGAATTATGTTCGAACTGAAATGTTTTCTGATGTACTGTCAGATATAGATCAGCAAGATGATGAAGAGTTCCAATGTGCTACAGCCAATATAGAGCCTAAACTGTTTACTCAGATTGAGCTTAACGACTTAGGGATCTTGGGTTAACGAAAGAAAAAGCTGAACTGCTTGGTTTTAGACTGGAAGAAAAGAACTCGTTGGCAGTTGGAACTAGCATATATGTGTACAGGAAAAGAGAGCAGCAGTTTCCGACATTTTTGAACAAGAAAATGATTTAATGTACTGCTCAGACATTCCAGGTCTGATCAAAGAGTTTGGTGTTGAATACAAAAAAGAAGACTGGAGGCTGTTTTTTGATTCTTCCAAAACTAGTTTAAAAGCTGTTTCATTACACAATAGTGACAATTATGGCCATTCTGTTGGCCATTCTGTACATATGAAAGAGATCTATGAAAACCTAGAAATAGTGTTGAATAAAACTGGCTATTCGGCTCATGGTTGGACGATATGTGGTGACTTGAAAGTAACATGCATGCTTCTCAGTCGGCAAGGCGGTTTTACCAAATTTTCATGTTTTTTGTGTGGATGGGACAGTAGAACAAGGATCAACATTAGTGCAGAAAGAACTGGCCTTTGAGGGAGGCTTAAAAACCCGGCGAGAAGAACATTCTCCGCAAAAACCTTGTAGATCCTAGAAACATTCCCTTACTACCTCTACATATAAAGTAAGGTCTCATGACACAGTTTGTAAAGGCATTGCCTAAAGATGGACCTTGTTTCGAGTATCCCTGTCAGAAATTTCCAAACCTATCAGAGTCTAAACTTGAAGACGGCGTCTTTGTAGGACTCAACATTCGAAAAATAATGTTCGACGTAAACTTTGAAACCACAATGACCATACAAGAGAAAGAAGCATGGGTATCATTCAAGCAAGTTAATACAAAATCATAAGGAAATGCAAAAGACCCAGAATATTGTACCAATGTAGCTAACATGTTAAAGAATTTCAAGAAACTAGGATGATTGATGAGCCTGAAAGTCCACTTCTTGTGAACTTTCTTGTCCACTTCTTGTGGACTTTCAGGCTCCACGATATTCAAACCAGCCATTGGAATCAATGGCATTCCAGCCTACTTTTTCAAGACTTATTGTGACTTGTTAAAGCAACCACTGACTTAGATATTCAATTGTTCTCAGAAAGAAAATAGTTTTCCAAGCTCTATCAAAATTGGCAGAGTTACCCCCATATACAAAAGCGACAATAGGAACAATGTAAGATACCGCAGACCCAAAACAGTCTTACCAGCTTTGTCGAAGATATTTGAACGGGTAATATACAATCGAATATACAACCACGTGGACTTAAGTTATAATCGAACAACAGCACAACTTTATTCGCAATATATCTACTATTACCATGTTATGGATGGAATAGAAAACGGATATCAAATAGATGTTATATACACTGACTTGGCCGAAGCATTTGACAGAGTTAATCACGAGGTTTCAATCCCAAAATTGAAAGCATTCAGTTTCACGAACAACACACTTGATTTCTTTCACTGCTGTATATCCAACAGAAAACAGTTTAGCAACGTATCTTCGTTCGAATTAACTGCTACTTCGGGAGTTCCACAAGGCTCGGTTTTGGGACTTCTTTTTTTCGTGTTAATTGTTAATGACATTTCTCGGTATATTAGACATTTTCAATTTCTCCTATATGCTGATGATCTCAAGCTTTTGTGAAGAATCGAAAGCGAAAAAGATTCTATCATGCTTCAAAATAATCTCAATAATCTATCTAATTACTTTTCAGTATCTGTCCTATCCCTCAACGGAGCTAAATGCAAAATAATGACTTTCACACGAAATAAGTCACCCACTAGCAAAGACTATTTCATTGATCACACCAATTTACAGAGAATTATTGAGATGGAGGATCTTGGGGCCATTTTTTCTGGTGTGTTCAATTTCTCTCGGCACATTGAATAGTTAGTATCTGAATGTTATAGAAAAGTGAGCTTTGTCATAAAATCTAGACGTGAATCACGATACTTGTTTGTTACTCTTTAATTTCATTGTTCGTTGTGTCATTTGGAATGCAAAGACCTTTTTATATTCTGATACTATAAAAAAATCCAGAAATGATTATTAAGAACACTCTTTTTCAAAAAACACAGACCATAAACAATGGCTCTTCTCATTGAATCTTATCAAAACAATTCATTTACAATTTTTTTCACTATCTTCACTTTTGTATGAAGATGAAGAAATAGAAAGCCAAAACCTTCCTTTTCTTAAAAATTTATTTCTCCTTAAGATATCCCTTTTTCAAATTGTACTATTTTGAGATTTTTATGAAACTATTTTTCTGTAAACTGTTAAGATATCATAATAAAGTGTTTTTCGGTACTTTTTAATGTCGAAAGGTTTTTGTCTCTCTGTTTCAGTGATTTTACCCCGTCGACATGTCTTTCTGAATTAAAAATACCATATTATAAAAATAGAATGGCAAAAATTTCAATATTATTGTTCTAGAATATGACCATGAGTGGCAAAAACATAAAAAATTATGATAGGTGTTATTAGATTGGGAAAAATTATGAACACGTCAACAATAAATATTAATATATCTTCTTAAAGTTCTGAATTTTCTCATAAATTAAATTTATTTTAATCAATACTCATACGGTTACACTCCAAAAACTAAAATTTCATATCCTGAAATAAATAACAAAACTCGTCTCTGCGAAATAACATCCTGAGACCCATGTAATCATATTATCTCGGTTGACGTAGTATGAAATTGCTGCATTCTGACTTTATCACATCAACCAAAAACCATGGCAGTTCATTTTAACTTAGTTCTCTTATGATATCTTCGTAAAACTTTAATTTTCTGGAAATACAATTTTTCCGACTTTTCATGGAACGTTCCCAAACATTCCAGAAACATTAGTTCGCTAGGAATAGGAAATAGTCAAGAATACCTGAATTTACGTGTGACATATTTATGAAAAACTGGCAAATATCATAGATTGTCAATTCCTGATATTCGTTCAACACAACTCTACTAAAAATATCGTCTCACTTGTCAGTGAATATCTTTCTATAGATTTTTCCAATATATCAGTTATTTTTTTAGAGGAAATTAGACAAAAGTTATTTTATCTATCCTATATTTGATATCAGTCATATCCTATCTAAACTTTTGAAGAGGACAATATAAAGGTCAGACAAAATTGGTATAAAAAGCTAACGTACTTAGTATTTTTCCATATGAAGACGATAGTTGTTACATTACTTGTAGCCAAGAGGACTCTAGCAATTTATGTTAAGAAACAGACTCTATCAATCGGATCATAATATAATGAATTTTTGAATATGGATTGTAACTTTTTAGAAAAATCATTTGTGGTAAATACTGCTGTAGAAGGCTTCTACATGAATAATACTACAAGAATTCCAAGCAAAATGGTTTAGGAGGGGGAACACTATAACAACCCACAATCAATAGGTTTCAATAGGTTCTCTAAAAACACTGTTTTATTACCTGAAATCGAAGGAGATAACGTTGTTTTCAACATCGAACTTGATAGTTCAATGGATGTTAGTGTGGAACTAATAATAGAGATGGAAATATTAGAATCTGGGAAAAAACTAAAAAACAAGATGACCTCAGGTTCACATTGAATTTCTTCATTCTAGTGAAAGACTGTCTGAAAGTATTAGTCTTTCCCCTACGAATTATATTTAATCTGAAGTCTAGAAAACTACCAAAGTTTTTCCAATACATAAAGCTCAAGCACAGACCTACCCCAATCCTCAACAACTTTGCCAAACTTCTAGAAACAATCTTGTATCCCCTCGACATATATGATATCTCATTATTAACATTAACATGTATATAAGGTGAACAAAAGTGGGCCCAGTATACTACCCTGGGGTACTCCCCGTGAGACAGTTCTACTTCCAGATATCTCACCATTTATTGTTGTTTGCTGACTGCGATTTGCCAGATAACTTTCAATGAACTTTACCACCGATTCCCCCATTCCAAAATATCTGAGTTTTTTACAGAGCAGGTTATGGTCCAAAGTATCAGAAGCTTTACTATAATCAATTAAAACCAATATCGTATACTGTTTCTGATCCCAAGCTCTAAATACATCATCAGTAACCTTTACAAGTGCCGTTGTAGTACTTTGTCTAGGGCGGAAACCAGATTGGGTAATAGGTAAAATTTTCTTTTTATCAAGTATTTCTTTAATTTGAATGGCAACTAGTTTTTATGTTTCGGCACAGGCATTAGTTTTTATGTTTCGTGCAATGTTTTCAACTTATTCAACGGATACGGGGAAGAAGTTAATGTCACGGTTACCGTTATGTTCAGAGTATTTATTCAACAAATATGTATATTCATGACTACTGCAATTAGGTATGCTTTCAATAAAGTAATCATTCAGGAGATTGGGAATTAAATTCATGGCAAGTATTTGTATTTATTGTATTGATATTAAGATAATCCATAGCCTTCCAGCATGTCTTTGGTTGCTCCTTTGCCTTAAACTTCAAGTAAGCTTTTTTTTCTGCTTTGATTGATACATTCACAAGGTTACGCAATTCTTTATAGTATACCCACGACGTCTCCGATTTAAGTTTTTTATATTTAGCAAAAGTTTTGTCTCTCAGCTTCATCATAAATTTTAAGTTATCAGTTAGCCAAGGAGCAGGATTTTTAGTAATTCTAACAGATTTAACAGGGACATGTTTATTGAAAAGTTCAGACACATATTGATTCCAGACGTCAATCATATCATTAACCTCATTGATGGAGTAAATTATAGACCAATCAATAGAATGTAGATCCATTAGAAATAAATTGTAATCAAAATCTGAGAAATCACATATTGTGCAAAAATAAGGGGCATTTGTTTCTCTCTTTTGAGCGTTAGGGAACATTCAACTAAACAATGATCTGAAATATCTTCCATATTCAGTACATTCTGATCACAAATTAGTAATTCATTAGAAACAATTGAAAGATCAATTGAAGAATAGCTAGTTTCAGTTATTCTTGTGGATTGTGTAACAACATCATGCAAATTGTACTTTGAAAGCAGGTTATTCAACAAGATAGTATTGGGATTTTCGAGTTTCAGAAAATCTACATTCAAATCTCCACCAAAAAGAATAATATCATATTCAGTTATAAAGGATATAAGTAAGTTCTCTAGGTTTTCTATTGTAGAGTTCCAATTGGAGGCTGGAGGCCTATACACTGTTCCTAAACATAATTTTTAACCTGCAACTGTTGACGATATCCACATACTCTCTAAAGGAGAATCTTGGCATTGTTGAGTTTCCACAATTTCATACTTAGTTGTTTCATGGATATAAAAAGCTACACCTCCTCCTCTACCTTCCCTGTCCACTCTTACCAACCTATAATTAGGAATTTTATGCACATTGTCATTTTCATCAGAGTTGAGCCAGGTTTCAGACAGACCAACAACAGAATAGGATTCTGAGGTTGAGACATCACATAATTCATCAAAGCCTGTACGAAGAGAACTTACATTCAAATGAGCAAAATTAAAGTTGAATATCTTTTGTTTCATAATAATATTCAATGTTAAGAAATGTAAAGCTTCAAGTTAGTGAATAAATCACATTTTTTCTGGTATTCATTGTAAGCTGAGCTAGCACTTGTATACTGAAGAGCATATATATGTTATAATATTAAATAACAGTAAATTTAATGAATAATAAAGCACAGTAATAATATTTTTCACATATTGCCTGAACTATCCCTTCTAGTAAGGTGTTAACCAGAAGAAACTGAAATCACACTCATTATCAGTTTGTCAGAAAAAGATATATACAAAAAAAGGAGGTAAAAATGGAACAAAGTAAATATAAGCAATATATCGAGAAGTAGTAGTACCTCAAAATAAAGAGTCCCAGATTCTAAATATGTTCAGTTGAATAAATTGTTTTCTTTATTTTATCACTTAATACAAACACTTTTCCGGATGATGACCATGAATTTTGATTACAATATTTTTTTTTGGCCTGCTTGAGAAGAGTATAGCGATAGTTAGTTAAATAGTCGTAAATTGAAATGCCAGAACTTTTCAACAACAACTTCTTGACGGACATTATTTCAGATTTCTTCAAGTTTGTAACAAAAGTTACTAATATAGGACGCGGTTTTTCCGCATTGGTGGCTTTTATTCGAAAAACACTATCAATGTCAGATTCATTCATTTTTAACTTCAGAGTGTCTGTTATGAAGGTTAAAACGGTAATAGTGACATCTTCATTCGCAGGTTCCTGGAGACCTAATATATTCTCACAGATTTCATTTTAGATTGCTGTTCAAGTTGATCAATTTTTTTGTCAAATGTAGCTATAGACACAGAATGAACAGCCACCTTGAGGTTCAATGCCTGAATTGACTTGGTTACGTCGCTAAGTTGATCATGCAGAGAATTAAATAGGTATGACGCTGTCAGTTTGTGAATTTTCGAAATTGAATTAATACTAACTATATGTTGTTGTTCTGTTCCTAATTTGTTACTTTAATAATTTACTTGTTATTAAAATAGCATACACAAATGAGGTAATGGCTGATATGCATTACGCTTACGGTATGTCGCAGGGGATGGGTTAGAAGCTTCTAGAAGATATCCTTCACATAGAATATTTGCTCGACTTCATCAACGATTACGAGAATATGGTTCATCCGACAAAAGAACGCAGGATTGTGGTCGCCATCCAGAAGTACGAACACCACAGCTTGAGGAAGCAGTGCTTAATTTGATTGAAGAACAACCTACTACCAGTACTAGAAATATTGCTTTCCAGCTAGATGTTGATCATATGTGAATTTATGACATAATACTATATTTTATAAGGATATTTCTTTTTGACAATCAAATTTTATATTTGTGATGTTTCAAATAACGTTTGTCATTTGTAGTATGACAATTTTAACCTTTTTCAAATATGTTCTTGTGTATCTTTTTTAATTAAGTCGGTAGGTTCTAAGAATTTTTTATAATTCTATGTATCTATATATTTTACTTCTTTTATATTCATAACTTATGGCTGTGTTCATATATTTTAAATTCTTATTTATATTATGACGTTATTGTCAGTTACTGCTTAAATGTATTCATATATTTATGTTTTTAACTGAAAAATAAATATTTATTATTATTATAGGGGGTCGAGTGATACATCATTTGAAAGTTCTCTTGTCCTTCTACTACTTCGGAGTCAGCAATCGGCATTCCCGAAAAATTCTCTGTCGCATCTAGATTTGTAGGCTTAGTAGAGTACACTTTCGACTTTAGGTGTTTCCACAGAAAGAAGTCCATCGGTGTGAGATCAGGTGATCTAGCCGGTCACTCCACTGGACCCCTTCTGCCGATCCAACGCATTGGAAAATGTTCGTCCAAAAACTGTCTCACCCGAACATCAAAATGTGGGGGTGCACGATCCTGCTGAAATGTTATTTCATTTTCTGATAAATTTTCATCATTTTCTAAAATTTGTGTAATCATAGGATTTACACAGTGTTGTAAAAAGATTTAAGTATGTGTCTCCATTGAGATTACCTTCAATGAAGAATGGTCCAACAATATGATTAACAAGAATGCCGGCGCAGACCTCAAATTTTTGTGGAGTTTGTGAATGTGTTTCCATCATCAAATGAGGATTCACAAAGCTCCAGTGACGACAATTATGTCTATTAAATTCACCATTCAACATAAAAGAACTGAAAAACATTTATTGTACAATGGGTTTGGGTTATTAGTTGATTTCTCGCCAAACACCTCACAAAACTGAAGTCGACGATTAGAATTAACTTCGTTCAATTCCTGAACTAGCCTTATTTTGAAAGGATGGAATTTGTAGTTTTTCAAAAGCCGAAAGACACTAGTAGCTGATACACCAGACGCTCTAGCTACTTGTCTGATAGATTGTCGATTATCCATTTAATCATGTCCTTAAACTGGAACTTCAACTCCGTCATTTCTGACAGGACGGGATATTTCATGTTTTCTAATGTGAACAGAACCTGAAGTTCGAAACTTATCCATTAACTGTTTAACGTACTGATGGCTCACGTTGTGGTCTGGATGATTCGTAGTATAAATTTTTGCAGCAGCTTTAACACATTCATTATTTCGATAATAGGTTGCAACAATTTTTTTCTTTCTTCAGTAGAATAAACCATGTTCAAACACAGTGAACAAGGATGACTGAATAATAATAAATCGTGAAGAAGTGACAGTGGAACTATTTACTTTGTGTTCTGCGACAACTATATCCAAAAAAACTACCAGTGCAGAAAAAACTAACAGTGTCTATTAATTAAATAATTTCTACAAATCTAGAAGACCTGCGACAGAGAATTGTTCGTGAATGCCGATTTCTGACTCCGTACATCTTCAATAGTGTAAGGAACGCTTTCGAAAGTAGACTGTATTATTGTATGGAACTAAATAGAGGTCATTTCGAACATTCATTCGTTGATTGTGTTCCATTGATATTATATTTCGTTGATTTCCTCAATAAAATGAGCGATAGCGAATTTTCTGTATTCTCTTAAATAAAACGTTCAACATTTGATTTCTCAATAACTAATGAACCAATTTCAAAAAAAATCACAGTAGTAATAGAGGGACAGAAAAGCTTCGAAATGATGTACCACTCGACTCCCCATGCCATTGTAAAAAACAAGGGGGGTAGTTGGTGACCGCAGGGGGATGAAGTTTCGGGTATGATATTTCCATATCAGAATCAGTCCCACTAGAGATAAAAATTGACGTGTTCTTTGAAATTTTTGATTACACGTCCATTTCTGACTTAGAGGGGGACCAAATTTTCGTTGAAATGCCCTGTATATGCTATTGCAGACTTTTATTTAGAACTATTTGAGATGACCAATCTTACGCAGCGCACGCTCTCAGGGAGCAAGAAATTTTCCGACTTAATACTTATCGTAATATTATAACTGAAATTACACAAAACTTTTGTAAATTGTAGCCTATATGTTATTCTGATGAATAAGCTGTATTTATGAAAAGTTTCATCTAAATCTGTTCAGTCGTTCATACATACAACCATCCATCCATCTTCACAAACTTTCACATTTATATTAGTATAGATTACTGCTCTCTCATAACATACAATCATTTTAACAATTACAATCATTAGCATCAGAAATTGGTATTTTGACGGGGATGTTACATTGATAATAATGTCATACAGGTGGAAAATATTCATTCTGGTTTACATCATAACCAAGGACAAAGAAACTACGGAAATTTTCAACAAACATTTTACTATAAAGAAAAAATAGAGATGAAACAAACTTTAAGGGTCTTTAATAATCAGTAAAAGAAATCTGTGAAGAAAACAAAAAAGACACTAAAAAATATTCAAATAAGAATGAAGTAACTAATAACTGACGAACAAATGTAGGTTGAAACCCTTTTAATTTTGATGAAAGAATAAAGATGAATGAAAATACGTTCTCTCAATTTTCTACTACTGAAGTGGAGGTGAAACATTTCATAAAATCTCCCAAAAAATAGTTACGCCGCTGGATACGGCGGCATTCGAGATCTTGAAAAATATTTTTGACATCGTGAGCTCCCATCTCATTTAAAATAGGTATCATTAAACCTGTCTACAAAAATGTCAAAAAACAAACCCTGTGAATGATCGACCTATCACTTTGATATCCTCAATTTCTAGAGTGGTCTTAATCACATTTTAAGGATTAAGTATGAGATGTAATAGCTCATGTCATCGATTACATCAATCAGAAGTTGGACAACAATCGAGCAACATTTGGAATATTAATAGATTTCGGGAAGGTTTTTAATACGTTCAATTGTTCGAAACTCAATTCTAATGAAAGAATCGAAAAATTTTTTGTATAACATTGTATAATTGTAAAATTTTATTGCAAAGCGCTTTCGACTTTCGTCATCAGTGGTCACCTGGAAGTAAGTAATCTAATTAAATTGAAAGGAAAGTTTTGTGAAATTTCAAAATTTTAATTGTGAGGTTATGAATATAGGAAAAATTGTAAATGAATATTTACTCGTCAGGCAGCAGGAAGTATCGAAATGTGAGAACAAAGTACATCATAAAATTTGATTTATATAGAAACTAATTAGCCTAATTACCAACAAAATACTTGATGGAAATAGAGGCCATGTGGCTCTGTCAATATGTTATGTGAATGAAGGACAACTTGAGACTGAATGTGTCCAGTGTCATGTTGGAAAAAGTTAATGGTACCAACTTGAGTGATCCACTAAGATTTATAAAAATTATTTTTTGTTTTTTGTTAAAGAAATGCCAATATAAAATCATTCAATAGTTGAATAATAACAGTTGCAATTCATAATCATTTGATGAAGGGAAATGATTATATAAAGGATTCATAT